>NW_025905980.1:5265-20246 GCF_018835915.1 Vigna umbellata
GGATTGTGGGGGAGTATTGTGATTGATAAACCTCTAACACACGTCAAGTGTCTTTGGTTCATATAGTTTGCTATACCAACTACACTGTGTGTTAAGTATTTCAATCTAAGACTGATTCATATAGCTTGCTATACCAGGTCTGATGCATTACATTCTATGAAACCCAGAATAAAAGTTTCTTATCTTTTTTCTTTTGCTATGTAATAATGTTAGATTATTGCAAAAGAAAACGTTGGATTCCAACTGTCAAAACTTTAATTGCCAATAACGTTTAAATTCATTTTATTAAGTGCTCCAACGGTAAAATATTTAATGACTTCTATTGTCTTTTATTGATTTTATTCTTTCCTACCTCTATAAATAGAGTTTTTCCCATTCCAAAACACAAAAAAAGCAGTCTTCTCTTTCTCTTTTCTTCTTTTCCACTTCTAAAATTATTCTGGGTTTATTTTATACTCTTTTTATGAGATCTCATCTTTCGTGAGATGTCAGCTTTTATACAACACTCTCTTGCATATCTTTCTCTCTACAATAACAAACTCCAGGGCAAGATCCCATCTTTCTTAGGGAGATGTGCAGATTACAAATATTAGACCTCTCAAATAACAGGTTAAATGGTGAATTTCCGAGCTTCACTCAAAATTCTTCATGGTGCAGCAGACATATATTTCGGGAATTGAACTATCTTATAACCAAATTACTGGTAGGATACCCGAGAGCATCAGACAACTATCTCAGTTGTAAATTTTATCGTTGCAGGGGAATTCTTTAGAGGGTGATGTAACTGAATCTCATCTTTCTAATTTTTCCAAATTAATTTTCTTAGACTTGTCGCATAACTCATTATCTGTAAAATTTGGCTCTAGTTGGGTTCCGCCTTTTCAATTAGCGTTCTTGCTTCTTGCAAGTTAGGACCAGTTTTCCTAGTTGGATCCAGACACAAAGTTCCTTAATCCAACTAGATATATCTAATAATATGTTGAATGATTTCGTACCAGAATGGTTTTGGAATCAGTTGAAAATCTTGTACAGTTTGAATATGTCTCACAATAATCTCATAGGTTCAATCCCTAATATGCAATCAAAGCTTCCTTTCAGACCATCTATAATTTTAAGTTCAAATGAATTTGAGGGAAAAGTTCCATTATTTTTGCTACAATCTTCTGAGTTGTTAGTTTCTGCAAATAAATTTTCAGATTTCTCCTGTGGAAACGTCACAGCTGCAAACTTGGCCACTTTAGATTTATCAAATAATCAAATAAAGGGGCAACTTCCAGATTGTTGGAAATCCATAAATCGATTATTGTTTCTTGATTTAAGTAGCAATGAATTGTCAGGGAAACTTCCTATCTCTATGGGCAGCCTGGTTAACTTGGAAGCTTTGGTTTTAAGAAATAATAGTTTATTGGGTGAATTGCCTCCCTCTTTGAAGAATTGTAAGAACTTAATTATGTTGGATGTGAGTGAGAATACGTTGTCGGGCACGATACCATCATGGGTTGGAGAAAGCATGAAAGAAATGATAATCTTGATCATGCGAGGGAATCACTTCTCTGGAAAGATTCCCCTTCATCTATGTTCTTTAAAGCGTAGTCAATTATTGGATCTTTCCAAGAATAAGTTATCCGAAGAAATTCCACCTTGCTTAAACAATTTCACTGCATTGTCTGAAAAGATCATCAACAGAGTTGAAACTGAAAGTCGGGTGTATTGGTACAATAGTACTTACTATGAAATTTATACTCTTTTAAGTTACAGTTATTCGATTCATATAACATGGATGTGGAAAGGTATGGAACACGACTTCACACATCCGGAATTTACTCTTCTAAGCATCGATCTCTCGTGTAATAATTTAATTGGTGAAATTCCGAAAGAGATAACATACATGCTCGGGTTAGTTTCTTTGAATTTATCAAGAAACAATTTGAGTGGAGAAATTCCTTCCGATATTGGATATTTAAGTTCACTTGAATCTCTTCTTGTCAAGAAATCAATTATATGGGAGAATCCCTTCTTCTTTTTCCCAAATGGATTTTCTACAAAACTTGGACTTGTCACACAATTCTCTTTCTGGAAGAATCCCATTAGCAAGGCACATGGATACATTCGATGCCTCTTGTTTTGAAGGAAATGCTGATCTTTGTGGTGAACAACTTAATAAGAGTTGTGCAGGAGATCAGACATTAGTAAAGCGTCAAAAAGCAGAAGTCCATGGAAAATATTGTGTTTTCTATGAAGCATTATACATGAGCTTGGGCATAGGATTCTTCACAGCCTTTTGGGGCTTATTAGGTCCATTACTACTTTGGCAACCATGGAGAATGACTTATCTGAGATTCTTGAACAGACTAATAGA
Source organism: Vigna umbellata (assembly GCF_018835915.1). The sequence goes on from NW_025905980.1 coordinate 7,625, forward strand.
CTATCTATTTGTAATGGTTGAAGTGAACTTAGCAAAGCGCCAAAGGTAGATCAAAGACTAACAGAGTGCAAAAGGTGGCTCAAAAACTAGCTGGTATATAACTCTAATGATTTCTTTCTTTGAATTTTATAGTACTTATTTCTCCTTCAGATAAGTAAATCAGTAAGTAGGTTTTATACTGAAATTGAGCTTACCTTTCTAAAAAGAAATGTACTAGGATTTAATTTCCTTGAATGTAAGTGTTAGAATTTGATTCTTGCTTACAATATAGCACTAAACGTACTTTAATTAATTGTATGTCTCTCTCAGCAACATACTGATTTTCATCAATTTTATTAAACATGGATTATATTCATGGATTTAGTATTGGTAGTTCCAGTTTTTTAGAAATAATTGTTTTTGTTGGTGTAAAGGAATTATTGATAGTGTGCTCTGTTATGAGAAGTTTTCATTTTTTCAAATGAATTATGCTAAGGCCATTTTAAAAATGCTGACATGTTCTACACTTTTTTGTGTAATCTAGTGAGTTTAAATAATTTTGATTTCATTTGGTTTACCCCTAAAATTTGGTCTCCAAATTATTTTTCCATGATTACTAATAATGTTTGTCATCATAAGAATCTTAGCCCAAGTTTATAGCAATTCATTTCATTTAGTTTATCATTAATATTTGGTTTCCAACAATTTTTTTCTTCATTACTAACGTTTGTCATATAAAATTTAGCACAAAATTTGCAGTTAATAATGATTTGCTTCAAGACTCCATTATGAGATGAAAGCATTACAGATTATTGGCAGTGAGAGATTTGGAGGCTGAAGTTTCATGAAGCAATGATTTGATAGTTTGTGGTTGTATGATCTATAATATAAACTTAATTTTAAGCCAAGAATTCGAGATATCCTAATTTGTATATGTAAGAATATGGGATATCTCAAAAATTTGTAATTCAGAATCCACTGAATCTCATCTTTAATCACTCTTTCATACATTCATATCCCAATGGCAATGACATTACATCTAACTTCTTATTATATGACTGTATATAAATATTGTTGATGTTATTTTACATTCAAAATTGGAATTTTAAAATAAAAATTTGAATAATTGTCGTTGCATGTTATGGTTATCTAATTCCAAATTTTATTAATGATAACATGCTATATATGTTGTCTTACTAATGTGCGTTACTTGCTCATGTACTTATTATACACAGTTTCGCATGTTCCATGATACTGAACCAAGGTAATTCTTAATCCAAGAATTTAACAAAAATTAATAAATTCCTTAATTGACACCATTTGATTCTTGCATTAAAAATATAACACTTGTAACAAAGAGCATCAAGTTTGTTCTTAAGCTGCAGCTTTTGTATGAATTAGCTTAATTCAGAAAAGGAAGATATTTTCCAAAAGCATTCCAAATCTAAAGTCAAGATAATAGATTCTTCTATACTTTGAATCAATAAACATAAAGTAAAACAAGAGTTGGAAAGAACATATACCAAAAGATATATGAATGAAGAAGTTCTATATGTACTCAAAGCAAGTAACCTTCATTTGATTGATTGCGCTCATTGCTTCAATGATCCGCTCAGCGCCTAGAGCTACTTTTCAGGATGCTCTCTGTCCTCAATTTCCTCAGTTCCTTCTCTTAGCAAATATTTCCTGCAATGCTCAAATCTTATTCAGCGGATTGATAAGTTTGAAAATGTTCAATTTTTCTACATTTACATTTGTTTGGGTTAGTTTTAGAGTTTAATTCATAGTTTTTACTGAAAATTCAGTGTTAGAATTCTTTTTTTTTTCAAAATTGTGTTAAATAACTATTTTTGGATCATCTTTAGATTAAAATAATTATTTTTTCAGTTTTATTCTTTAAGTGATCTTTTTTAAAATCTAAAATTTTTTATTTGCCTTTTCTTTAAACTTAAGCATTTTTTTAATTAAAATTTTTTCTACAAAATAAATAAAAACTATATACAACAAAATTATAAAAATTATTTATATTTAAGTTTATAATAATAATAATAATTTTATTATTTTTTAACTAAACTTGCCATATCTAAATAAATCTGGTTTTAAAGCTTTAGTAGAATATGAAATAAAATTTTTGGAAAGTAAATAAAAATGCAAGACATATAAGATTTTAAATTGGAGGTAGAAAGGTGGATTTAAATGAGGAAGTGAAGAAAATATTTACATACTATAAGATTTTTAGTTAAAAGGAATAAATCAATTTTACCAGTTGAGTTTGTTTATCATAATTGTTTGTATACATGATGTCTACTCTTATTGATGATGCTGCAATATACAAACCGTAAAGTTAAGGGAATAGTAGACATTGTATTTCAGAAACATTGATAAAGTAATAGGTCTTTGTAATGGAAAAAAGTCAATAATTTGACTAAAAATGTTATTTATCATACTATCATTAGAAGTAAAACATAGTGACCAAACATGTATAATAAAAATATATTTGATTCTTTTCTATTTTATCTTTCAAATTTTAAATAAGACAAATCTCAATGTATTAATGAATAATAATGAATGTAAACTAATTTTAATCTCTTTCTAAAATTCCACTTTATTTTTCTTCTCTTCTCACATGTATGGTCAGTTGCAAGTAGTTATTTTTAAAGTTAAAGCAAAAAAGACATTATTTTTATTTTGTATAAATTTTTTTATTCAAGTACAAACCCATGTCATCATTTTGTTAATGTTTTGAAACCTCTAATGGATACACATTTTAAATTGTTTTAATTGGTTCTGATGAGCAGATGTTGTTTGGTTGGTCATGTGGAAGAAGGATCTTTATCAACTAAGGCTTAGAGGGAAATTTGCTTTGAGAACAATGATTAGACCATTCTATACTGGTGAACACTGGAGTATTTTAACGTAGAGACAAAGTTTTCATGTCCTTAAGGTGGTTAGGGGATAGTATCTTGGTTAAGTTAGGGGGTTTTGATAGAGAATATGAGGAGAGTAGGTTTTTCCTTCTACCTTATAAGAGAACTTTTTATGACGAAAGTTTTTCTTGTTGAGAAGAATGTGAAGACCTAGAAAATGGTATTTTAGAAGTGGTAGTGAGTTAAAAATAATGAGATTCTATTATTTTAATATTAAAAGGTTTTATTATAAAAGGAATTGTTATAAATGAGTTTCATTATTTTAAAACACATCATCTCTCTATAAACCACTTTTCTAGAGTCTTCTTCCTTCTCTCTAAGGGTTCTTGCACCCTATTTATCTATTTGAAGATCAAAGACCACCTATGTGATCATCGTAGTGAGATCTTCAAGTCTACCCAATCAGATTCTCAAATATAGTAAGTCAGTTTTCTACTCTTTTCTTTAGTTTCACATTCTTCAATGCATGTGTGGTTTCTTTTGTCGCATGCATGGTTTGGGCTTTTCCTCAGGTTCTTTATTGATTAGTGGTTCTAATGGTATCTCCTGATCATGTTTTCGAGGTCTGTAAGTGTTGTTTGGTCTCTTTGAGCTGAGGGAGAAAAGTCAGGTTAAAGGTAATGCTCTAGCTAGAATCAGCCAAATCTAGAAGCAAATCAAGCCATAAGTTCATGGATGAAGATTGCGGAATTTGTGGTGGTGAAAGGTGTTGATAGCTCATGGTGTTGGTGAGTTGTATGGTGAAAGATGTGTTTAAGAGTTCTCTAAGAGAGGTTGGGCTAACTCTTGGAGGAAGGTGGCTAGAGGAGGCCACTGGGGTTGCTCTAGCCTAGGGTGACCTTAAAAGAGTAGTATGACACAAAAATGACAACATAACCTTACTCTAAATCAAAGTTGATTACATGATGGACAGAACCTCTATTTATAGGCTAAGGTGTCTCAAAATGGGCAAAAACTTTAACCTAAAAGAGCCATCTTGGTTAGTTTGGAGAGCAAGGAGAAATCCTCTCCAATAGAAGGGAGACAAGTGGCAAAAATCTTCTCAAATGAGAGAGTGACATGTGGCCACTACTTATGGAAAAACTCTCCATTCCTAGAGTGACACATGGCCACTAACTAGGAGGAAAACTCTCCAATGGGAAGATTCCACATGTCTAGGACGAAATTGTTCTCCTTTGTTCTCCAAGCTTAGCCAAAATGTTGACCCCTTGGTCAACACACCAACTTTGGAGGTCCAAGCATAGTCAACTTTGGGCCTTGGCCATTTGTTGACTTGTTTGGTCAAAATCTTATTTTACTTGGCCAAAAATACAAGGCCCAATTGAAATCCTACACTACTAGGCCCATAATACAAAACCCAAATAAAATCTAGACTACTTGGCCCAAAATACAAAGCCCAAATAAAATCTAGACTACTTGGCCCAAAATACAAGGCCCCAAATTATTCTTACTCTACTAAATCTTCATGATGACTTAAGATGACCCAAAATACAAAGCCCAAATAAAATCTAGACTACTTGGCCCAAAATACAAGGCCCAAAATTATTTTTACTCTACTAAATCTTCATGATGACTTAAGATGGCCCAAGAGAAAGACTCTAGGTCCATCTTCCATAGATGCATTTAACTTTTCATGAATGTGCTAGGTCATGGCAAGGGTATACCATCATAGGTTCTCTAGAGCTAGTTGAAGTTTCTAAAAAGGTATGGGAAGCTAAATATCTTGTTTTTAAGTTTTAAGTATACTGATAATATGTTGGTATGATTAATTGAATTGACGGATTGAGCTTGTTGAAATTAGGTTGTGTTATGGCATGATTGTGTGAGTTTAATTAGAAAATGCTTGGTATGATATTAAAAGAGCTTTGCTAAAGTTGTTTGTTAATTGTGCTTATTTTGATTGCCCGATATGGTGAAATTGATGTTATAATTGGTTGGAGAATACTATTGAACCTTGAGGTAGTGAGAGATGAGAGTCTTTGCATGTTTTTGGTTCAAATTTGGGTTTTAATAGGTGAATTTCTTTGGGAATCATTTTGAAGAGAAGCTTGATGTTTAAGGTTGATGTTTAGCCCATTTAAGAGTTGTTGGAGTGTTAAAAACTAGTAAAATATAGTGTGTTATGCAACATAGGAGTTATGAGGGTGTGGCTGCATAGTTTTATGTGTAATTTAGGGGTTTTAACTAGTGAGATTGTAAATTAGAAGGTCTGGACTGAAGGTGAGGATTTGTAATATGTTTTTAAGTGTATTAGGACTTGTTCTAGCGGTTAGTGGCAGAAATTGGGTGTTGGAAGGTATAAAATTGAGTTTGGATGGTTTAGAGTAGTTAATGGAGTTTTAGATGGTCATTTGAGTTAGGGAGAAAATTTTAGACGTTTCAGGATGTTTAGAAGGTCCTAGGAACCTTTCAAAGTGGTGGGTGAAGTGTACAAAGTCATTAAAAGAGTTAAATTCTGCTGATAACACTCAAACCAACAAACCAGACGTTGAATGTCATCATTCTAGGGGCGCCAACGTTGAGCGCTAGTTTTCTGGTGTTGAGCGCCACCATTCCAGTGGCTCTGGCACTGAGGGGTAGCTTCTGAGCGCTACCACACCAGTTTTGTTTTTTTTTTCTTCAGATTTTGGAAATATCAAATTCAGGGTTTTGGGTATGAGTTTTGGATGTTCTTTAGGTCATTTTGGAGGTTTTAGACCCTTCCAGAGTTGTAGTGAGGGTCTCAAAGCTAAATTGCTTACCTAAATTTGAGTATCAAGATGCCATGAAGAAATTGGTGTTATTGTGTGACTTTTGATGACTTGTAATGGTGTTTCTGGTTATTTAATGAATAATGGGAAGTTTCATGCGATAATATGCAATGTTTGTGTGAAGTATATGTATATGAATATTATTATGTATGAGATGTGATGATGATTCAAGTAATATGTGAGGTATGGACTTTAAGTATCATGTGACAAAGGAATTCCAAGGAGGAAAATCCTAGTTGCTTATGTTGTGTTATATATTGAAGTAGGGGCTCCTAAACTGGGCAATGATCCTAACACTCTCAATAAACCCATCTCATGGAGAGATGGGTGATTATGTTGTGGAGAGTAGCAGAAGGTCCTAGTCTATGGTCATTAGTTTGGGCCATAGATGTTTAACAAATTAACCTTGGTGTATGACATTATTGATGGTGGTTGAGGATGTGGTTATTATTATTTTTGAGAAATGTTGCTCTACCAAACACGAGTACAGGTTCCCCATGAGTTCGACATCAGTGCATCTATCTGGATAGTTTGGGATTTTCTCGGTTCATGGGAATTATGTTATGTGTTGTTTGATTTATAATATGGATGTGTATTATTATTGTTTTAAATGTATTTATGTTATTTTGGTACTTTAGCTTACCCTTACTTTTTGTGTTGTTTGTCTTTGTTTATATTTCTTTTTTGCGATGATCACTTTAAATGGTGTCAACTTATGAAGGTGTCTCTTTAGTCTCTTCAGCAAGAGGTTAAGAGCGTAGTAACAACATAGATAAAGTTTGGTTCTCCAAGTGTAAGGTCTTCTTCATCGCAAGTTTGTAGTTCCTTATTATCATCTATTTAATGTTTTATTTTAGTAGTTTTATACTACTAAAATGAGATGTTACATTAATGATATTAGAGTAGTATTGTCCCTAGGATGACCTACGGGTAATGGGTTTGTCGAGCCTTTCCTGTGTAGAGTTAAGTCTAAATGGTATGGTTTACCATGTTCCCCAAGTCTAGCTAGTAGAGTTGTGTATCTAAGTAGATGTTTTGAGAACAGAAAACGTCTTGATAAGAGTAGTGAGAGTGCACACTCATGACTCGATATTAGAGATGATTTTCCTTTCTTAATTTTGAAGGTTTTGGAGAAAAAAGAGTTGTGTTTCCAGTGTTATTGTATAGTGATTCTTGTCTTGTTCTTGCCTTTGTGGTAGTGTATTGTGCTCTATAGTAGTAGAGGAATACAAATCCAAGGATAACTTGACCTCTATACATCCACTACAGATCCAAGGATGAAGTAAGATGTCAGAGTTCGTAAGTAATGTTTTGTGTAAGGGAGTTTTCAAGAACAAGAGTCAAGGGATAAAATATCATCAGAAGAGTTGATTTTGAAGGTCGGAATAAAAGGAGTCTTTGGGTAATCATTGATGTAGCAAGGTTTAGGAAATCAGTTTGGTCATGTGTATCAGTAATGTCAAAGGTCAGAAGAAGTGAAGGTGTTGACGCACGCTGGCTTAGCAACATTTAGAGGACAACATGATTTCGCATATCAATGATGTTTGAGATCTAAAGGAGAAAAGTGGTGAAAGGTTTGAAGCTTAAGTTAAGAAAGGAATATAAATGTTGAAGTGGACCAAGGGGAATCAATATCTAGAAAGGAAGTATAAGAAGAAGAGTGTGAAAAACAATTGTATAAGCCATAAAGCAGATTAAGGGAGAGTTTCGTAGAAGGCAGAATTTCAAAGGGGAGAGAACATGAGGATTTTGGAGAAGAATGAAATATTGTAGGGGTCTTAAGTTAAGTAATTAATCAGAAGGAGATGTTCAGGTTGACTCAACAAATGAATGATTCAGAGTCAAGTTTAGAAGCGTGTTTCAAGATTAGTGGTTTGTGCATAAAAGAAAGGTGGTAAGGATCTCATCCTGATGGAAAAATCTGAGACCGCTGGACAACACGTGAGACAAGGAACGAAAAGCTCCATGTGGTACCTGGACAGTGGATGCTCAAGACATATGACTGGAGATCCAACAAAGTTCATTAGCATATCTCACAAGACTTCTGGATATGTCACATACGTCGACAACAATAAAGGAAAAATCATTAGTATAGGTAAAATTAAAACTCCTTCTTCATATGAAATTAAGAATGTACTTCTTGTTGAAGGGTTAAATCACAATCTACTCAGCATTAGTCAACTATGTGAGAGAGGATTAAAGATTACGTTTGAACCTAAATATTGTCTTATTAGCAAAGGTTCAATTGATGAGTTGTTACTTGTGGGAAGGAGACATAACAATATCTACATAATCGACTTCAAAGAAACGTCATTCAAGTTTGCCGTTTGTTTGATGACTAAAGAAGATAATGCCTGGTTGTGGCAGAAGAGACTAGCTCACATCAACATGGGTCAACTGAACAAGCTAGTATCAAAGGACCTTGTTATTGGTCTTCCAAATATTCGCTACGCTTATGAAAGATTATGTGATGCATGCCAAAAGGGAAAACAAACTAAGCAATCCTTCAAGAACAAAAGGGAGATATCAACTTCCAAACCTCTGCAACTTCTACACATGGACCTATTTGGCCCCTCAAAGGTGGAAACTCTTATGGATTGGTAATTGTAGATGACTATTCTCGTTTCACTTGGACTTTCTTCATCTCTGCCAAGAGTGAAACACTCAAGGTTTTTAAGAAGTTTGCTGTTGTTATTCAAAAAGAGAAGGAACTCAAAATCAAATCGATTAGAAGTGATCACGACAAAGAATTTCAGAATGAAGCATTTGATGAATAATGTGCTAAAATAGGAATATCTCACAATTTTTCAATACCTAGAACACCTCAACAAAATGGTGTGGTTGAAAGAAAGAATAGGGCATTGGAAGAATTAGCAAGAACAATGTTGAATGAAAGGAACATGCCAAAGTACTTCTGGGCAGATGTAGTGAATACAACTTGCTATGTATTGAACAAAATTGTTATAAGATCAATGTTGGAAGTATCTCCATATGAGCTATTCAAAGGGAGAAAGTCAAATATCTCACATCTAAGGATCTTTGGATGCAAATGTTTTGTACTAAACAATGGAAAGGAAAACCTTGGTAAATTTGATTCCAAGGCTAATGAAGCAATTTTTATTGGATACTCACTTACAAGCAAAGCTTATCGAGTATACAATAAGAGAACAATGTGTGTTGAAGAATCAGTTCACGTCGCATTTGATGAGTTTATTGAAATCGCTATTAATTCTGAACAGAATAGAAAATCGATAGAAGCGGACAGCTCAGCTGGAGAAGAGGAAGAAAATGAAGAAATTCCAGAAGAAGAGATCTCTCAAGATGTAATTGACTCACCCAGAACAAAATCTATTAAGGAATGGAAAGTTCCTAAAAACGTCTCTACAAGGAATATAATTGGTGATATTACAAGAGGTGTATCTACCAGAAGGCAACTGAATCACTTATGCATGAATGTTGCATATGTGTCTAAGATTGAGCCAAAAAGGATTGAAGATGCTCTTGCAGATGAAAGTTGGATGATAGCCATGCAAGAGGAACTAAACCAGTTTAAAAGGAATAATGTATGGAACTGGTACCAAGAACAGAAAGCATGCAGGTCATAGGCACAAAATGGGTTTTCAAAAAGAAGATGGATGATTCAGGTGAGATTATAAGAAATAAAGCAAGACTAGTGGCAAAAGGCTACTGCCAAGAGGAAGGAATCGATTATGATGAAACTTATGCACCTTTGGCTAGACTGGAGGCAATAAGAATTCTTCTTGCTATTGCATCATTGATGAAATTTAACCTATATCAAATGGATGTCAAAAGTGCATTTCTAAATGGATATATTAAAGAGGAAGTGTATGTGGAACAACCACCAGGATTTGAGGATTTTGAACATCCAGACTATGTCTTCAAGCTCAAAAAGGCTTTGTATGGACTGAAGCAAGCACCAAGGTCATGGTATGAGCGCTTAAGTGAGTTTCTGGTAAAGAAGGGATTCTCTAGGGGTAAAGTCGACTCAACTCTCGTCATTAGAAGTTCAAATAAAGATAAATTGTATGTTCAAATTTATGTTGATGATATTATCTTTGGATCAACTAATCCTACTTTGTGCAAAGAATTTGCCAAGACTATGCAGGATGAGTTTGAGATGTCCATGATGGGAGAGCTTACTTACTTTCTTGGTCTTCAAGTCAAACAAGCTAAAAATGGCAATTTCATTCATCAATCCAAGTACTGATTTGTTGAAGAAATTCAAAATGTTGGATTGCAAGGAAGCTGCCACTCCCATGGCTACAAACTGCTACCTAGATCTTGATCAAGCAGGTAAAGATGTTGATCAAAAGATGTATAGAGGTATGATCGGATCTTTGTTATATTTAACTACCAGTAGACCCGACATCATGCACAGTGTATGTCTTTGTGCTAGATTTCAGTCTTCACCCAAAGAATCACATTTAACTGCTATAAAAAGAATTTTGAAATATCTTAAAGGAACCAAATGTCTTGGACTGTGGTATCCAAACGGTACAAATATTTTTCTTGAAGGTTATAGTGATTCTGACTTTGGAGGTTGTAAATTAGATAGAAAGAGCACTAGTGGCACTTGTCATCTAGTTGGATCTTCTTTAATCTCTTAGCATTCAAAGAAACAAGCTTGTGTGGCACTATCCACCACAGAAGCTGAATACATAGCAGTTGGTAGCTGTTGTGCTCAGTCTCTTTGGATCAAGAGCCAATTATATATCATATTCCCTTAAAATGTGATATCACAAGTGCAATAAATTTAACAAAAAATCCTATTCTTCATTCGAAAACTAAGCATAATGAAATAAGGCATCACTTCATACGAGACCACATCCTCAAGGGTGAAATTAAGGTTGAATATGTAGATACCTTACATCAATGGGCTGATATTTTTACAAAACCATTGAACAAAGAAAGAGTTTATACTATTCGAAATGAACTAGGAATTTTAAATGACAGTAGTATAAAGTAACTGTTTATATCTAATTGAAATCGATTGTGTGATGTATGAAGTTGATTAATTTACTGTTTATTATTGCACTCATACATTTACACACACAAATTATATCTGTAATATTTTTTGCATTACAATAATTCTAAAATGCTTGATCTAGAAAGATCTTGAAAGGTTTTGCAGGAACATTGCCTTTGGGTTAACTACTGGAGATAAAACTCAAATGGAAAGTAATGAAGTCGATTACAACAGTGGATCAATGAATTACAATTTTAACAGGGGTTATAAATTCCATGATTTGGAATTTGGTTATTCTGTTTATTGATCATATACTGTTGTTTCTTTCATTTTCAATATATCTCTGATCTTTTATTTGATTGAAATTACTTGAGATATATTGAGATTGTTGATTGATATTGTATCCATACTACATTGATATGGTTGCACAATTTCTGATCTGATACAATATTGTCACATGTTTATACTTGTTATGAAATGTTATGTGAAAACTGCATTGTGCATTTAGATTTTGATTATAAAACATGCATAATGGCAGGGGGACCATTGCATAGGATCTTAGATAATTTCACATGCCTACACTTTAGGGGGAGATTATATCTTTATCATGTAATTATCTGTGACAGGGGGAGCATCTTTGTTTGATTAATATGATTTACTGATGCCTCTCTCAATCACCGCCTCTGTCAGCATATCATTATCATATGACATACCTTTTTTGTTAATGCACAAAGTGGGAGAATGCTGGGGAAAATAATTTTTTGATAATGTTGGGAGAATACTTTGATAGTGTCTATGATATTCTTATTATGCTCTGATATGAATTATTTGTGCTTGTGCTCTGATATGAATTGATATTTTTTGAGCTGAATCAAATGAGAATATCTCAAATGTTTGCAATGTTTTGTTCTAATACATGTTCTGATATATTTTCTAATCATTTGCACTGATACATTTTGACATGATATGATTGGATTTGTACAACATGTTTGTTTATTAATCATGGTTGTGCATCATAAAGAGATTGTTGATAGGAAGAGCACTGCTTTAGCTGAACCTACAATCTTAGAGCTTCTGGTTTTTGATGATGACAACATAATTAATAACACATGTGATGTTTATGTGTTACATGTTCTATTGCTTACTTGCTACTTGTTTTAATCAATGTATAAATATGTTTAAAGCATGGAGAACATGATAGTGTTGATGCATTTCATTTCACTGTGTTATATAATTGATTTTATTGGTGAATGCATGTCTGATGTTTTATAGAAAGAAAACCACAAGCACATATGTTGAAATTTTTATTGTGTGACAAAACAACAGTTTTAAGTCGACTTCATTATAGGGTGAATCGACTAAGACTCGTGGCTTTGCACAAACTTGTTAAAAGTGTGCTGTGAGGATTTTCAAAGAAGAAGTTTTTCAAAACTATGTTTAACTGTGTTATATAGTCGATTATATGCAACTTGCATTCGACTAAGTCTGTTATAGTTTTGAAATTCTGTTATTGCTTGTGTTAAATATTACAACGGCTATATTTTTATATATGTTGACCAAGCATTTATTATGATTCGATTGTGTTAATTGCACATTCAATTAACTGCATTAATTGTTGCTAACTGCTTTGACTGAACTATTACATTCGACTGCATTAGTAGCTAAGTCGATTAAAATGCGTCTGAATTGTGAAAATCTATAAATTGACGCTAACTTAATCTTTGTAAGAACTTTTGTGATTTTAACAATTTTGTGATATTTTGCAGAGAGTGCATTCTTACAGAGAAAGGGAAAGAGCTCCAAGAAACAAGAAGTGACCATGGTGATCATCTACTTGTGGATTCTTGAAGAGCAAGTTATTTGCACTTACAAAGGCTGATCATAATCTGCACATTTAGGTGTTACTGAAAGATTAGAGGCTACAATCTTGTAAAGATTGGTTTGAGGTTTCCTTGTTGTGATTATAGGAAGAAGAGCGT
>NW_025905980.1:35560-45965 GCF_018835915.1 Vigna umbellata
TATAAAATGTGAAGTAAATATAGTTTTCACCTTCTTCATAGTTTTTCAAACTTGCAAAATAAGTTAGAAATAATGAGAAAACAACAAATATCATGTCAACATTGATAGTTATGATATGCTGTTTTTTGTCTTAAATATTTGTTGTTGCCAATCAAGCATCGATGAATGAATTGATATATATTGTTGGCTTTGTTGGTGTAAAAATTATGCTTTGTTATGAGAAGTTTTCATGAATTATGCTTTCACCATTTTAAAAATGCTTACATGTTATTTTTTTTTAGAATATGAGCTCGATGTTTGTTAGAGTATGTTTTTATAAATCAAATAATTTTGAGGTGATTCTTGTAACGAGATTATCAAACAAAACTGTTAATTAAAATAGTATTTTAATTTAGAATTCTACAATTTACACAAAATTTATTCGTAAACTATTTATATGACTAATTTTATAAGTATATCTAATTCAATGAGTTATATTTTTTTTATGTTAATATTAATTTAGAATTCATGTATTTCTTTCTAATAATTATATTTTTAGAAAATTTTGAATAATCTTGAAATTTTAGTTCCTAAAATCAGAATTTGCTTTCGATAAGGTGAATTAAAATATTGAAGATAAAGGTGTATTAAAGCAGAGTATGTTAAAAAACTGGAAACGTAAATTGCAAAGAAATAAATGAATTAGAAAAGTAAATTCAAGAAACATAAAATGACAGAAAATAAAATACGAAAAATAAAATAAGAATTGGTAAAAAAAATAAACTAAAACTAGAAGTTAAATTTTCACAATCATCATCACTGGAATTATTATTAAATCAGTATATTTGGTGTAGTGGATTGATTCAATCGATCAATTGTTCAAATTAGGATTTAATACAGAACTATGATATTTAGATTATTTTATTCTTTGAAATTTTGGATTGTTCTATTTTATGTTTCTTGATTTTGTTTTTAGTATCTCAATTTGTTTTTCAACTTTCTTTTAATATTTTCAATCTCTAAATTCTCAATTTTAATTTAACCCCAAATATTTTAAAAAATTGAATATATCTTTTGGGAATTGATCAAGATTATGCTTTATATTATAAAATGTATAGAACCTTATTGACCAAACGGTCTGATGTAGTGATCAACAACAATGTTGGAAGCACATTTTAGGATTTCAAGAGGGTGGCCACGTTAGTAGTGTAGTTTAATTTCGTCTTAGAATGTCATTGGGTCAAACCTTCAGACTTTGGGCCCAATTGTAGGTTATTTTGTAGGACAAGCCCATTAGAAGGGCCTTTTGGTCTTTTAGGTTGTATAAAACCCTAAAAGCAGATTTCAATGAAGCCTCCCAGCCGCCACTTACGTTTTTCTGTTCTTGGGAGCTCCTTCTTCCTCCCCTTGGGGAGGGTTTAGGTGTTGTTCTCTTTACTTTTCAATGAATGTATGAACTCATTTTTAATTTCAATTGCATTTGTGTTTCCATTTTCTATTCCAGTTTCATTACTTGCTTCTAGTTTCCCTTGCTGTTTTGTTTCATGCTTCCAATTTCACGTGTTTGATTTTATGCTTTCATTGGAATTTGTGTTCCTGTGCATTTTATGCTTTCATTTACGTTCTACTTAACGTTCTGAATCATTCCCGTTTTCTGGTTTAGTCCTAGTGTGATTTACGTTCTGAGTTGTTACATTTGTTGGTATGCTCGTTTTCCAGTTAAGTTGCATTTGATTCTGTTCACGTTTCAATTCTGCGCGTTTTATTGTTTCTGCATTTTAATACCGTTTGGCTGCATTTACTAGTTTCCATTCTTGTTTCTAAGTTTGCTTCCTTTAATTACCGTTTAGTCTCCTCGTTAGGACCGTTCGGCTTTTGCTTTTATACGTTCGACTTTTTAGGTTTTAATGTTTAACACCGTTCGGTCACTGTACAAATACTCGGTCATTGCCTGTACTGCTCAATTAGCTTTTACCGTTCGGTTTCCAACTTTCCTACATTTCAATTTCCTCTTTAAAGACCGTTCGGTCCCCGCTTTAGAACCGTTCGGTCTCACTTTAAGACCGTTCGGTCTTCATGCTTCCCACTTATCTTTCAGTGTTTTTAATTAAGTCTCTTGGTGTTTAATTTCATGCTTTAATTTAGTTCATTTCTAGTCACAAAAACACTTTCAAAAATCCCCCTACGTCTTTGACCTAAGTCTCAAACCACATTTGGTCCTTGAGAGACGACCTATGAGTCACTTCCTAGTATTATACTGCATTCTTATTTGCACATCAAATTTGTATGGGGTGCGACCCCATCAAAGGGTGATACTATTTTTATTGGTCAATACCTGTTTACTAATATCGTAAGTTTTTTAATAATTTATTTGTCATGTACACATAACTGATTTTACTAAGTTCTTTAGGACTCATTTCAATGTACATCTAAGTTTATAGAGTGGTTAAGACATATTCAAGGTTGTAGGGAACACATATCATCTCTAGAAAAAAGTTACAATTCATTGCACCAACCATAAGTAGTTAATCTTTCAAACTATAAATACAATTATAAATTTTATGATACTTTATAAATTTAACTTGTAGTGCTCACGTAAATCGGGAAGCTTTGAGTGCAGATGTTATGTCATGAGGCACATGCAAAAAATTATATTTGTGAATGTCGTTGAGTCATGGAATTTGGTAACGTGAATATTTTATAACTAAGATCTTAAGTCATTAATATTATAACTTGACTCTAACTCCCGAGTAAAATACTACTTTTTAACTCACCCTATAGGCTTTGGTTTAGGGGAAACCGAAGCCTATTGATAACAGTTGAAAAACTGTTATTTTTACACTTAAAATTGATATCAAAAGCAACATTTAAGACTTAGAAACTAGCTTGAAATCATGTTTTTGCTTATGTTTTCGGAAATAAGAGAGTTGGACAGGTTTTATGCTTGATTTTGAGATGAATTTGATGAAAGAAGTGAAGTGGGGCAGAGATGGAATCAGAAAAGGACACAAAAAGTGCAAAAGAAGAGAAGCCGCAAGTACCGCTCAACATCAATTACCGCTGAGTGGCACTTTCAAGGACCCGTTGGCACTGCTGAGGGGTAAAAATGCAATTAAGGGGCATAATAGAAGACACGCTATTGCCGCTGAGCGGTATTTACCGCTGAGCGCCACTTTTCTGGGCTTGGGCCTACTTTTCTGTAATTTTTAAAATACTATATAAGGTTTTAGTTAACCTAGGTCAGTCATCTTTGGCTGGAACGATGCAGAAACCCCCTCTTTCACTCCTTGGAGGAGGATTTTGGATGCTAAGGCTCCTTTCTCACCTTTCTAGGGTTCTATCTTTTCATTCTTTCATTGTAATTCATATAATTTCACCATGAATATGGTGAACTAAACATTTATTGTTTTTGGGGAATCAATGTAATCCTTTTGAAACTCTCATGTATGAAATTTGTTCTTAAAAATATTCTTTAAGATACATGCTTTCTTTCATTAATTGTTAGGGTTTTTCCTCTTTGCTAAAAGCATGCATTGTTTAACTCATTCGATGTCATGATCATTGATTTTGTCGATATGGACACATACGGGAAAATCTAGATCTGGGGAATCTCTCCCAATAGTAGTATAAACCTAGACATAGGAGTATGATGGTTGGTTGCCTTTAAGCTTCTGTTCACTGTAATGCATGATTAATTGCTAGAGAGACAAGATATTGTAAACTAGTGATTATGATTAGGCTTTGTTCGCCGAGACATCGGGTTTAAGGTAATTTAGAAAGTGAGATTAACAATTAATGAAGAAAGATGAATTCCTTAATACATGAGAGTGGATAGGATGAACCCCAACAACATAATCATCCATATATTTTAATTCACGTGTTTTGTTTCTTCTTACCATTGATCAATCCATGCATTCATATTTACTTTTGAGTATCTGCATTTAAATCTTAATCAATCGATTTTGCAAGTCTTAGCTAATCAACAAACCACACAACTGTCTAGGCCGTGAGTCCTTTGGGAGAACGATACTTGGTCTTATCAGGTTTATTACTTGATACGATTCGGTTACACTTGCCGAGGGTTTAACACCTATCAAAACGCGGTGGCATTTTTGTAGTTTAGGCGAACTTATACGCCTCGGTTCAAGGGGACCCGAAGCATATAAGGCATATTACCTTGGTTGATAGTAAAACCGATGCCTAAAAGCTCACCTTTTCGCCTGACAAGTCTGAAATTTGAAGTCTGCGCAGAGCCTATGGTTTCGGTTCATTCAGAACTGGTGCAAAACCATGTTTATGCCTCGGTTTAGGCGGGAACCGAGGCATATAACCATTTCAAATTTTTTTTCTAAAGACTATATGCGTCGTTGGAGAGTAGAACCGAGGTATATATGAATGTATTGCTTTTGTTGAGAGTAGATCTGAGGTAGTATTGCTTACTTCTCATCAAAAAAAGATAACCTACAGTTTCCCCTCTTTCCTCATCCCCTCCTTCCTCTCCTGCAACCCTTCCCTTCTCCACTCCCCTCTCCCTCAACTCCACCATTCCCTCACCACCCTCTTCTCCCTCTGCATCCCCCAAAACGACCTCGTTTCTCTCCTCACTACCAACCCCTCCATCCACTACCATTCCTCGTTGTTCGTTGTTTCCTAGGGTTTTGGCGCTCAGAAGACATGGTGGAGGCCACTGTATGACCTCGCGGTGTAGCCTAGGACGTTTCCCACGACCATGAAGAAGGAGAAGAAGGCGTTTGCATTGCGCGTCTTGCGGCGGTCACCGACGGAGAGGTCGGCAAGAAGGGCACGGTAAGGGCCCTAGAGCATGTTATATGCCACGTCCAGGATCCAGAAGCCGACGATGAAAATGGCTTGGGTTTTCTTTCCTCTTGACAAAAACAAAGAGGGCAATCTCCCTTCTCCCACTTGACAGTCACGACGCGGGGAGGCTCTTTCCTCCATTGCAGCAACTTGCGCTCCGACGAGGATGACGATGGTGGCCAACGTCGAAAGTGGAGGGGAGGCACGATGGTGGAGACGAGTACCGCGACAATGATGATGGGAGGCTTGCTGATCTAAGGCATTTGGCGAGCAGAGAAGATGGTGTCGATGGTGCCACGGTGCGAAGAGAAGAGTTGAACGAAGTTCCTTGGCGGCGATGACGATGGCGGTGGAGATGATGAATGGTGACGCACCGGAAGAGCATTGGTCACAATGGCGGTGGTTAACAGAGAAGATGGAGATTCATTGGAGATTATTGACTATGAAGATGAAGGGGGTGATTGGCGTAAACCTGGTGACGACGACCACGACGGTTGGTGACGGTGGATGATGGCAACAGTATGGGAGGAACCACAAATAATGGGAAAACCCTGTATTGTATTTTATTTTATGATTGGATTCCAAAAGGGAAATGAAAGAAACTTGAATCTAATTGAATCAAATTTTGACTAGGGATTTGTCTCTATAGGTTTGTTTGATGCAGGGAAAAGTGACAACGCGATTTGGAGTTTGATGGAAGAACGAAGATGTTGGCTTCTGATGGAAGGATTGTGCAAGAGTTTGATGGAAGGACTTTCCATCAATGCATCAACATCAGAAGGAGCTTTCAAAACTAGATCCAGAATTGAAGCTATGTCTCCTGACTTTATCAGAGGCACTGCCCAGTGACAAACCAAAATCAGCCACTCTCGCATTGTGTTCTTCATCGATGAGAATGATTGAAGACCTTATGTCTTTGGGAATCATAGGTGGACAAGCATAGCCGTGCAGATATTCGATTCCACGAACTGCTTGCACTGCAATCGTCACTCTTCTCACCCAATCCATTTGCTCTTTCATCACTTTGTTGCCATGAAGGTGTTGATGCAATGAGCCATGAGCCATGGTTTGAATTATGTAATTCAAATCGCCTTTCTTTGGGACAATAATTTTGAATCATATAATTTTCTGTAAGTTTGTAACTGCTGGTTGTGCACTATGCCATGTCTTGTTGCTTGCGGACCACAAAAGCCTTGCCAAACTGCTAGTGTTTGTGACATCATTAAATAATACTTACTTATATATCACATAAAACCTTTCTCGTTCCATGTGTCATTTCATGTTATTTCCCAAGTAGTCTTGCATAATCTCTCTTGCTAAGTATTATTATGTGGCTTTCTTCTACAAGCAACATTCCTTGCACAGTTGGTGGATACTGATGTGGTTGTTGCTTCAGCTCATAGCTCCATAAAATCCATGTCAAGAAATTCTCTTGGCACTGACCTTGGTGCAAGGTGTTGCCTTCTTCTAGAAGATCCGCAAAATAATAAGAATAAACCAACTAGTTCTGAGAACTATGTGGTAGTTTTCATTTTGGTAGTTTGATATGAATTCCACTTCTTGTTGATTGAAACTTACAATGTTATTACTGTATTTTGATCACAGGGATTCTAAAAGTGAGGGAGATCAGGACGAAGTAAATGTAAAGAAGGACAAACTAATGTTGGATGATAAAGATTTACCAAATGATCACAGTAATATGAAAGTTGGAAGTGACACTTTAGAAGACAAGGGAAACTCGGTGACGAACTCCCTCTTAGTTTCTTCTCCTTTGACCCTCTAGCTGAAGAAGAACACTGACAATCTGTTAGCTTGTAGCGAACATACAACACCGCAGTTATGGACACAATACAAACAAAAAAGTTATGTTTGCCATACTGCCTCGGTTTAGAGGAATCAAGGCATAAAGTCCTGTGAATAAAAAATTAAAAGAAATAAAAAATATTACTACTTCGGTTCACCTTTTTGCCTCGGTTCACAACCGAGGTATAAAAGTATAGACTTTTTGCCTCGCCTGTATATGCCTCGGTTCAAGAACCGCTGCCTATAGGTGAAAATAACCGTTATCGTTTCTCCTGACTGCACTAGTGACTATTCATTGTATAAATATTTGATGACAAGTCTCCAATGGAGCAACATGTCATAAAGGATGTTTGGGAGCAGTGGGCTGCATTTCTTTTAACCATTTGTAAATGATTAGATGTTTTAATATTACATTTTGAGTTTAAGAACTATTTTATGTGTAACTATGTTAAGTAACTATGTTAGGTAAATGTATTTAGGACTTTGTTAGGTAAATATTACAATTTGATGTGTTAATAGAAACAATATTGATTATTTTGCTTAATATTGATTATTTTGCTTGTTATTGATTATTTAGACTGTATTCTGGGATATGGATAGTAGCACATACAAATAAAATATTTAAAAAAATCGTCACTTTTTATATTGGTTAAACTCATAACAGGTATAAAAAATCTTGTTTTTTCACACCGGTTATAACAGTACAGGTATAAAAGTGATACTCTTTTATACTTGGTCTAAAACAAAAAGGTGTAAAAGTAAGTTGTTTTCCTAGCAATTCATGAGACTTTTTATACCTGTTCCCAGGAATATCAGGTATGAATATGAAACTTGTATACCTATTGTAAAGAAAATGGTGTTTAGGGTTTAGGGTTTGGTAGTTGTTTCATGCTCCAATTGGTATCTCCATGAAATAAGATATTGAAACCATCGTGATAAAAACATGTTTAAATATCCAATTTCACGTGTGAGGCCTAATACTCTGGTTAGGCGAATTAGGGGCAACTTGACCTTGCTTGCTAGACGACTTAGTCTTGTTCGCTAGGCAAATCAGGTCAAACTAATAGGGCTTGGAGAATGTATTTGAAGGAATTGTTATTGATAATTTTTTATATGTTCTTCAATTTTATGAGATTTTCACTTATTTACATAGTGACTCGTAAACACTACATTAGTCATGTCTCTTTCCTACCTCTTAGGAGCTATAGCTATATGTTTGAGAATTCGAACTCACAATTACGACCAAACAATAACTGGTAAATTTCTATATCGACGATATAAAAACCTCCATCAACTTTCACCATTAGAAATCATACTCTACATGTGTTTGATACTACCCGAGCCTAGATAGGCCCCACATGGAATGTCATCTCAATACACTAGCTAGCATTACTTCATATCAAAGTATCACTTCCACCCTATAAGTTACAACAATGACATAATTCACATAAGAATTCACATAGTTTACTCTAACAAAATTTTTATAACAAAAGTTCATTGTTTAAGTCTTCAAAAAAGTTTTCTTAAGACTACGAGACAAATATCTCCAACCAAAGACCTCTTACTAACAATTCCAAGGTTAAAGTAACGAAATAAGTGTTACAAACTATGCATACAAATTCCAACCTGATCTAACTGTTGACAAAGCATAAAATGAAGTTTCATTGAGACAACATACAATAGTAGAAACAACTTGACATTAAAAATTTTCTAACAAATGTAAAAATCATTTATCAGATTACATACCTCTAATTATCAATCACAAAGTAGAAAACAGAGTTTTACTGAAACAATACAAAACAATAGAAAAAAACGGGATAAACTTGGGTTGTAATTTTTATGTTCACTAGACATAAGCCCTAAAATCTCCAAACATCACATAATATGAAATTTTAAAAGATTTATCTAGTTGTGTGACCTATTGGCAAGTGCACCATGTTATTTGTAATATAGCCGAATGAGTTATCGTATCCACGGGAATTTACCAAGCATATATTGGAAGGTTTTTTTTTGGGTTTTTGTCTTTTAATAGAAACTACATATAAATATATACACACTAGTAAAAAATGACGTTTTTAACTCGTACATTATGACTTGGTTTTTATGAAACCGAAGCATATCAAAACACAGTGGCAGTCTCGTAATTTTAAAAGCATTATATGTCTCGGTTGTTAAGCAACCGGTGTCTAAAGAAAATACTGGTTTGATTGCCAAGGTGAACCGAGGCATAACCCTCATGTAGCAAAGATACGGCCTCGGTTGGCAGATGGACCCGAGGCATATTGGGTTTGGACTGTGGCGCTTAAATCGAGCAAAACCTAGCCTGGGTAGCAAAAATATTTCCCCAGAAACCTAGCACCTCTCCTCTTCTCCTGCGATGTGCGACGACGATGGACGCGGCGAGGCAGCAACGACGGTGGACGCGGCGAGGTAGCACCAGCGGTGGACGCGGCGTCAAGGACGCAACAGCGACGAGGACGCAGCGACGACGAGGACGCGGCGACAAGAACGCAACGGCGACGAGGAAGCAGCGGTGATGAGGACGCAACAGCAGTGAGGATGCGACGACGAGAACGCAGCGGCGAGGACGCGGCGGCGGCGAGAATTCCTCGATCTCCCTCACCATCTCCGTTTTCTCTTGGCTAGCGTGGGTTCTTCAGAAGGGGGAAAGGGGTTCCTGGATCTCCGTTTTCTTAATACGTTTGCTCTTTCCAAATTTTCTTCTTTGGATATTAACGTTAAATTCTTGCAAGAAACACGCTTTTCTTGCAGCAAGAATGGAAAAGAATAGGAAACTCAACCGGTTGTTAGATCTTTGTATAGCTTCGCGCCTTGTGGCGATTTTTTTCTTGTTTCAGAGTTTGGGTTTGTGTTGTTCTTTGAATGAAGAAGGTGCTTAACTAGTGGTGGGATTTTTGGGTGTGAGGAATTTGGATGATGCTGAAATGTGGTTTCTGTGTGCAGGTAATTGGAGGGTGAATATGCTACAGTATTTTACGGAACAACTCTTTCTCTGGGACCATCCCTAAAGGATTTGTGGAGTTAAAAGAATTAGAGGTTTTGGATTTGGGATACAACAACTTGGTGGACATCTACCTGCTGATTCACTTTTTCTTTGAAGAAATTTTTTGCACATATTCTCACTCAGTTTCTTTAAATTGTAGCTTGTTGGATTACAATGAATTTCTTGTTGGTTTCTCTCCGGAAATTAATAAACTGAGACTGCTTTCTGAGTGCCAAGTGGGTGAAAATCATATGTTTGTATTTGATGTTTGTATTTGAATGTAATGAAAGAATTCCAGAGATTTATGACTGGATAAAGAAGAAGAAATAAAAAATAAAAAAAAGGACCCTACTGCCTCGGTCCAGCCTCCAACCGAGGCAGTAGAGGGGGAGAAACGACTTCGGTTCATCAGGAACTGAGGTATAATCCTACCATTTTATGCTTCGATTCTGAACCGAGGCATAAAGTTTACCACTTTTTACCTCGCCTGAATATACCTCGATTCAGGAACCGGTGTCTATCAGCGAAAATAACCGCTGTCATTTCTCTTGACTGCACTAGTGACAGATTGAGTGAAGTAAAGACAAGATTCAATTTATATGTATTAGATGCCATAATGATAAATTTAATGAATACAACAACACACTGCTACTTACCCTATTTATTTAATTATGCAAATCGTTTAATGTCTTGAGAGTGTTCTTAAGTGTAACTTTAGTTCCATTCCTAGCATTTAGAGTCTAAGATCATCAAACTTCAATACGATTCTGTCAACACTCAATTTTGTCCGGGTTGAAAAAA
>NW_025905983.1:0-17685 GCF_018835915.1 Vigna umbellata
CTTGAGCATACCCTTTTGTTACAAGACGAGCCTTATATTTTTCTACTTCTCCTTTTTCGTTTATCTTCGTCTTAAATACCCACTTCACACCAATTTTCTTTTGCTCATGTCGGTAATGTTGTTAGTTCCCACGTTCCATTTTTGTTGATCGCTGCAATCTCATTCTCCATTGCATCCCTCCATATCTGACTTTTGGATGCTTCCTCAAAGGTGGTGGGATCAATTGAATCATTGATGTGAACATGGCAAGTTGCTGCATCTCTTGAGTGAGTTGTTCCACTTCCTGTGCCATTCCTTCTTCGTCTTCTTCTTTTGACAATCCAGCTCCAAATTCATAGTCCCTCATCCATACTGGTGGTTGTCTTCTCCTTTCTGGGAGTTTGGTTCTTTCATCTTCTGTACTTTCTTCTGCATGCTTATTATCTTCTTGATTTATCACTGCTGAATCTTTATTTCCCTTATTTTCTTCCTCTTCTTCACACTTTATTTCAAGAGAATTAGCTCCTTATGACTTCTTCCAGTCCCACTTTTCCGTTTCATCAAAAACTACATCTCGGCTAATAATAATTCTCTTTGTTTCTGGATTATACATTCGGAAAGCTTTGGACTCTTCACTGACTCCCATATATACACACTTGATGCTTTTTTCATCCAGCTTCTTCCTTGTAGCATCAGGAACGTGAACATATCTTATACATCCAAACACCTTGAGATGTTTGACTGAAGGTTTTCTCTCTTTCTAAGCTTCTTCAGGTGTCATATTTGGAAGGACTGAGGTTGGACATCTATTCAAAATATGAGTGGCCAAGTTTGTTGCTTCAGGCCAATATTTCTTTGGAACATCTCGTGCTATGAGCATGCATCTCACCATATTCATCAAGGTTCGGTTTCTTCTTTCTGCCACTCCATTCTGTTGTGGTGAGTAAGGCGTAGTGAGTTGTCTTGTGATTCCATTATTACTACAATAGTCATTGAATTATGATGAGTTGAACTCTCCTCCTCTATCAGTGCGCAAACAGGTTATGTTGTATCCTGTTGCTTTTCAATCAATGATTTAAACCTTTTGAATGTATCAAAGGCTTTATGCTTGGCATGTAAGAAATAAGACCACATTTTTTTGACTATAATCATCTATAAAGGTAAGGATATACCTTTTATGACTATGAGATTTAGGAGTAATTGGACCACATATATTTGAATGAATGAGTTGTAGAGGTTTAGAAGCTCTCCAAGTGCTTTTCTGTGGAAAGGAAAGTCGTTGTTGTTTTCCAGTCATGCATGTGGAGCACAACTTGGATTAATTCTTCAATATTGGCAGGCCTTGAACCATCTTCCTGTATGCAAGAATCTGTAGTCCTTTCATGTTTAGGTGACCAAACCTCTAATGCCATAAGCTTGTAATATTTTCAGAAGTTACATTTAATCATGTTGTCTTTGATATATTAGTATCAACAATACGGATAGATGCCATAAGCACAAACATACGATTTGCAGATATCATGGTTCGTATAATCAGACCTTTAGTATCATGATAAATGCTACAACATCCATTCTTAATTAGTATAGACAATTTTCGTTCTTGAAGCTGACCAATGCTAAGCAAATTTGTTTTGAGATCAGGAATGTAAAATACCTCTGTGATGGTCACAGTTCGTCCTTCTAACTTCATTCGAACATTGCCTTTTCCCATGACATTCAATTTGAAGTCACTTCCTAGTTTAACACTATGTCTGAATGATTGATGAAGTTCAATGAACCATTTCTTGTCTCCACTCATGTGATTGCTATATCCAGAGTCCAGAAACCACATTTCATCTTGTTTGACTCCTTGCATTTCCACATATGACATAAGTAACATCTCCTTTCCTTCATCCAACTCTGCGTGTTCTGCATAGTTGGCATATGTGGGACATTCATATTGAAAATGTCCCAGTTTGTGACATCAATAACACTCAACTGTAGATTTATCAAAAGCTCTACCTCTGCCTCTTTCTCTACCTCTGTATCCGCCTCGCCCTCTACCTCTATTACTGAGATGTTCAGTAACTTGTGGAGCAGAGTAGTCTCCTGTGACTTTCAATGCTTGTTCAGTTATTTCTTGTCTTTTTATCTTATGTTCATGTATAAGTAATGAACTTTGCAACTCATCTACCGTCATTTCATTGATATCCTTAGATTCTTCGATTGAGCATACAATATAATTGTATTTGTCAGATAATGTACGCAAAATCTTTTCAACAATATGTCCATCCTCCATGGTCTCTCCTGCTCCTCTCATGTCATTTGCAATGATCATGACTCTAGAAATGTAATCATTCACGCATTCATCGTTTTGCATTTCTAGAATTTCAAACTCCCTTCGAAGTCGTTGAAGTTGCGCGCGTTGAACTAGAGCATTCCCTTGATACTTTTGCTTCATTGAATCCCAAAGTGCTTTGGAAGTAGCTTTGCTGGTGATGGTTTTCAAAATATTCTTGTTAATGGATTGAAACAGATAGTTCTTTGCTCGTAGATCGTTCAGTTTCTGCTCTTCCAGAGTTCTACGTTCTGCTCCTGTGAGTGACTCCAGTATTTTGGGTTCTTCATAGCCTTACTCCACCACGCTCCAGTATTCCTTGGATCTCAACAAATTTTCCATTAGCATGGACCAATGATCATAGTCTCCATCAAACTTTGGAATGCTAAGGAAGTTATTGCCGTCAGCCATATGTTTATGCTCACCTTTTTTCTCTCGTGTTTTGCTAATATATGTATCAGGCCCGTGAGTGAGCTCTGATACCAGTGTTTAAAATTGAATATTATCAAAGCACAGTTCTGGCTTTAAAAGCTTACTTTATTCAATGTAGTAAATGGCTTTATATAGCCAATACAGTAACTAATATAAAAGAAAGAGATACCACGTAAACAGAGCATAACTGAACATGGTTGAAAATAATTGAACGTGGCTAATTTTATGGAACAAAAAAACTAAGAATCCTATTTCTAGGGGATAATATTTATTAACAAATAACTAAAAGGATTAAGTCAAGACGTGGCTGACAATGAGGGTAGATGTTGTACTTAGGACAACCCAAAGGACGTGTCACGTTAACAAAAATTGTAAAAAATTATGTTGAGTACAAAAACATTATGTTCACACTCCTTAGGTTTGTTGATAATTCAAGGAATTTTCCTATTTTTTAATGTTTACAATAGTCTTCTTTTCGTAATCTATAGTTCACTAAAACAATTAAAGGAATTAATAAGATGAACGAGAAATATGAGCTTAATGTTTTTAAATAATTGAAGGATTAATGTAGGGGTAAAATAGAAGTATGAAGAAAAAATATTTGACAAAACTTAATACTATGTTAACGTAGTTTATCGATTAGTATGAGAAATGAGAATTGTAAATATAAATCATGAATTAATTAATTCATATTTAGATAATCAAAATGAAAAAAAAAATGTAACTATGAAGTGGTACCCAAGAAGCAATTTTTGTGATATTATAATCTATTTATGGTTGTATGATTCATATTTTGTGAATCTAGAGCATAGAACTATACACAGATGTTGTTTGAAAATTAATATTATGTGAGAACTTAAAAGTCATATTGAATGAGAGTCGTACAATTGCAATGTAAACCAAATTAGCTCAGAAAAAAATCAGTGATAGAAAAAGAAATGAACAACCTTTGTGAACATTAGTGCAAATCACTTAGGAATTACAGAAGAAAATACTTAATTTTGTCATCACCATGTTGTTCTATTTTTGTTGAGTTTTGGCATGATGAAAGTACAAACAGCTAGATAATCTAGTTGTGTGTTGAACTCATCAAGTTCTCTATCCATATCTTGAAGTCTGATAAGTAAGTTTGTTGGCTACAATTGCTGCAACTAGGACACACCAATTATGGTGGCATGATTCAACAAAGCTCAAGGTTACACCCTTAAGGTGAAGAATCAGTCAAAGCGAATGACTAAGCATGAAATTTTGCTTCTGCTCATCCTGATCAAAGCTTCCTTTGCCAAGCACTCAGCTGCTTCTTGTGGATCTTCTATGTGTCTTATGAGACTCACAGCCTCTTGGTTCTTCATCACCTGCTAACACAATATTAGCAAGTAACATTTGTTTGAAAAAAAAAATAAGAAAAAAAAAATGATGAATATTTTTCTTTTGAAACCTTAAGTTTACGTGTTTTCTTTCTTTCTTATACAGTGTTTAATTTTATCATTTTTATTCAATATGAGATTTAAACTCATACTTAGATTATTTTCAACAAAATTCATGATTCGTAGTTTTTTCGTGAACAAGCATTAAAAGTTACTCAGTATTATGGGACTTACCTCCCATATGCCACTGCTTGCAAGGATCAAAAATTCAGTATCACAGTCGATTCTATCACCTCCCACCACAAGTTCTGAGCCTTTAGAATGCTTTGTACCTGTTGTGTTGCCTGATTCACAAGCTATCATGCGTACTTTTTGTGCACATGCATAGCATTCATTATGAGATGTG
Source organism: Vigna umbellata (assembly GCF_018835915.1). Next base: position 4,502 of record NW_025905983.1, read on the forward strand.
TGAACAAAAACAAGCGAACACTTAAGGATGAAAAACAGAAACAAAAATTGGACACTTGTGCAACTGAAATCTCAATTGAATTCCTAACAGGAAAATATAATGCAGTGATGTGGAACATTTTTACTGTATTAAATGAACTTTAAACCTAATTCAACGCTACAAAATCGATTATTAAAGTAAAATTTTCATCTAATAAGTTAATCTGTCTTATTTTTATTTGATGTAGGATCTCTAACATTCTTATTGACATCTAGATATATCTCGATGTAAGAATAAATATTAATGGACGATTCGATAATGATCTTACAATGAATAACACTAGGTCCAACAAACAATAAATTTTACTACGACAGATTTCAGATGATTCTGATATCATCTTAAGAAATTGACTTTAAATCTAATTTAACTATACAAAATCGGCTAGTAAAGTGAATTTGTAGTCACTGATTTGTTTTATCTTTAGTTAATGTTTCAAATAATAATGAAAAAAAGATGAGAGTGATTGATACCTGAAAAGAGTCTGCTATACCAATTTCTCTTGGCTGAATGACTGTGTCTGCCAGTTGTCTGATAAGCGACACCATTTCTGCACAAAACAGTTCTGTAATCTCCCATGTTGGCTATCACTAGCTTTTCTCCATTTATCACCATCACTGATGTTGAACCTATTCTGCATATCTCCTCTTCTGGCTTCAGTGCCTCTCTGATCTTTGTTCTTACACCTAGATAAGCTCTCTTCAGTGTTTCTTTGCCTTTTCTCCTCATATGACACTAACATGTAATTGAAACTATCAGAAACACAGAAGAGACCAAAAATATGAATGAAAATAAGGAATTTATGGGATCATTTTAGAACAATTATTTGGCTTAATTGCATATATTACCATCAGTTTTTTTCCACAAATTTTACTGGTTGGTTAAGTTTCTCAGGAGTGATGACATGACATGAAAAAAAATTGTAAGCAAAAACAAAACAAGATCAAAAGAATATCATTTGCAAAAGTTGATGATATAAATGACGTGGTTTTACCTTTTCTTGTGATATGCTATCATCACTCCTTTAATAGGTAGAATGTACGAAAGTTGAAAAATTTGACAGTAAAATGCATCAAAAAAAATAGTAATATAATGATAATTGAGTATTAAGTGTAAGATTAAGCCTGGCTGTTTATGATGATCTCCAATCTAAATTGAAGTTTTATCTTGTATGGTCTGTGACAACTTTAATGCACTTTTGTCTATGATGAAATTTCAATTTTAGTAGAAGAACAACACTAAAAAATTCATAGCAGTGTATTTAAGTTTTGCTATCTACCTCTCTGACAATGAATTTGTAAATTTGAGAAATGAGAATATGCCAAGGGTGAATTTATGCCTCTAATAAACCATTGATGAGCATTATAACTTTGGTTGAGCAAAGTACAGATTGTAGCTGAGAGAAGTTAACATAACATTGATTTCTGACCTCTTTGAGCTTCTTGCCAAAGAAATGGGACTGCACAAACTTTGTAACTCCATCTCCAACAACAGCATCAAAGATTCCAAAATACCACAGTTCTGTGTGATCCATCTGCTCCCTCTGTATCACAACTGAATCAAACTCTGAGTCATCAGAACCACCTTTGATCACATGATGCTCCACCACATGATGGCCATGTGATATTGGAATCATCCATGAAGGCTTGTTTCCTCTCCATTTGTTTCTCCTTCTTCCAAAGAAAAAACGTTTCACCCTGAATGCCTGCTCAAGTCAATGAAAACATTGGTTATTCATATCAGTTACTATTCATTCATTCATATGAACAGGCATTTACCAAAAGATCAGAACTCAGATACTTTTGGTTTTGTTTCTTCAACCATGATTAGAGCTTCATCTCACTAGTTTGCACTATAAAAGATTCATAGAATATAAAAAAAAGAAGAAGAAAGATTAACACTGTGAAACCCCGATTCTGATTCAGTAACAACATGAAAACATACATGAACAACTATATCTAAAGTTTTTTTCTCAGCTGCATGAAAATGTCAAAAGGGTCATGATCAGTTTTTTCCTAGTAACATGTTCTTTACACCCTTGTAATAGCCCTATTATCACATACAAGTCAGATATATGCATTATTTCTGATGAACTTCTAAGAACCTCAATGGAACAGTGAAATAGGGACATACATACCTTAAGCCTGATATGGAAGTCTCTTATTCCCATTTTCTTTGTATAAGGATTTGATCAGATACTATGAAATCAATATTTTCAGATGGAAAAAAAGATGTGTCTCCATTTATTCTTTTGGCTCTGTGGTTGCATATTCAATAGAGGTGTTGTGTCAGGTAGAAGAAGTAGCTGCTCTATTGAAAAAATTAATTGGTTTTGATTATCTGTTAGGAGAAACTTTTGAATATGAAGTAACCATCCGTTCTACTTTCTTAAGTTTTAAACCAGAACAAAAGACAAAAAAACAACTAAACATATTGTCCTTTCTCCTTAATATTTAGTTTAAAATATGTTATAAAAAGATAATAATACAATATGAAATGTCTTCATTCTTATAGAATAAAGACATTGCTTTCTTTCACTTACACATTTATTCATTTTAGAAGAAGGAAAATCTTTATATGATTTATGATTTCTACACTCTGTTTTCCTTATTTGCTGAAACGAAATTAGCATCGGACAACCTTAGCACTGGAAAAAAAGTTCATTATTGATTGTTGCATACTAAGAAATAGTACGAGTTTTGATGCTTTTACTTAGATGCAACCATTCAACATTCATTGTGTGATGTGCTCTTCTTACCTCAACTTTTAATGTACAATGTAACTGATTCTCATAATTATCTTCATGTTACCCATGCAGAAGTTTTGAGATAATCCTCACTTTTTACTTTATACAAAATAAACCAATTAAAAATCTAAGTGTTCATTAAATAAGAACAAGAAAATTATATATATATTTCTAATATCGGTCGTTTTAAGAATTTTTTTAGTATAAGTTGCTTTAAGATTATAAACTTGGTTTTACCTTCAGCTATACATTTGAGATAAAAGTTAGATTTAAAAAAAATATATGAAAATAAAAACTTAAAAACAAGACTCTAAAAAAACAATTGGATTGAATTAATTATGCATTTTATTACTTATAAAATTGAGTTGGGACAGAGACTTACATTTAATTTAATTTTTTTCTTGTGGCGTGGCTGGTGCCATGATTCTTGCCAAAATTAAGAACTTAACAGAGCTTATATCCCTACAAAAATAGAAAAAACAAAATGAAAGGACAGTGGTGTTGAATTATAGTGTTAGCAATTAGAATGACGTGGTACATCAATATTCATGTTTTTTCAGAAACTTATAACAATATACTTTAATATCTACCTATACATACTTTAATTTTTTTAATTATTATTTTAGGTGCAACCATTTCTTTCATTTGTTTTTTTCGAGTTAATACTTAGTTGATCCCCACATAATTTCATTCACTGAAAATATTAAGCAAATTTGAACATAAATAATTATTATTAAATATTAATAAAAATATAAATAAAATTACCTTCTTTTGTCTTTTATGTTAAATACAAGTTTTTTTATAGCCACCACCTTTTCAAATTTCGCATAAAACACCAATGAGATTTGTGCAAACACAAAAATTAATAAATAATATAATTAAAAATAAAATAAAACAAATATGCTATTTTAAAAAGTTGTCACAATTTTAAAAAATCAAACACGTAAGAGAGGTAAAAGACTATTGTCATCTAGGTAGAAGTATTTGTTCTAACTACCTACTAAAATTGTCTCCTAACAATTAAATATTTTCCAACCCAATTTAATTAGATTCATAATAGATTAAAAAAATTATAACAAATATATAACTAGTAAACAAAACTTGATTGGCAGTGAATATTAATTTGAAGGTGAAGGTACAATTAGAATTATTAAATATGAAAATGAACAATTGTAGAATTATAAAGTTCTTTTTAAGAATTATTTTAATTACTACTGTTAATAATTTTTCAATTCACAAGTTATCTGTGCATGGGGACAAAAACATTCATACAATGAAAAGATTAGTTAAAATTGAAAAAGAAAAACCAAGATTTGTTAAAAATAATTCATATTATTGAAGTGTGACCATGCTAAGACATAGAACAAAACTTATATAACTCGGCACAAGTTTAATTTTGAAAGTCTTATCTAAAGATTTTTTTTTTTTAGTTTTGATAGGAAGAAATAATATTATGTTTTAGTTATCTAATAAAATGACTTAGTGTCATCAATTTGCAAAAGTGAGTGATTAATTGAACGTTTTAGATATTTTATGAAAGCATTTATGAACATACATATTATTTTTAGTTATTCTTGATGTGTTATATTTTCTCAATGCTAGTTTCCATTGTTTGTTTCCATAGTCCAAGAGTTTAGAATTAACCAGCATAATCTTAGTGTATTTCTTTCTCATTAGATGATTTATGCTAAAGAGTTTAATGCTTATACGAAAATGTTTAAATACTCAATTCAATCTCTTTATAAAATTAATAAATCTTAAAGAAATATATTAAATATAAAGTACGAAGAAAATTATAAAAACAAATAAAACAATCAACACATAACAAAAAATAATACAAACAAAGATCAATTACCTTAGTAATGATTAAAAAACCAAAATATTAAAATAAAAACACACTAATTCTGAACCAAAAAGACAAAAAGCTTAAAGGAGACAAAAACTTATAACACTCCAACAACATCAATTTACTGCAAAATATATATAAACGATACAAATATTTAAAAATATACAAATAATTTACATAATGATAATAGATTTTATTTGTAAAATTAGAGGTTTAAAGTGATTCTGATAAAAATACATATTTATAAGACTCTTTTCAAATTCAAATACTAAATCATAAGATAATTACCATAACATTTTATAATAATTGTTTAACAAACATTACCATATAACAACTACCATATTTGTACATAAAAATATTAATTAATCATGTAGATTGACACATTAATCATGTTCAAAAAAAAAATTAAATAATGGCAGTAGACTTACAAATTTTATTAAATAGCTCTAATAAACGATAGGCCCTGTACAATTCATTAAAAATACATCTTCGTTTTAAAATTATGTTTTGATATCTATAATCGTTAAGCGGACAACATATTTGTGATTTAATTTCACAAAAATGATCTGGAACATTTAATGCATTTGAAATAAAAACCAATCTCCACTTTTTTTGAAGACAATGTTATTCTATTTTGATGGTTGGAAATATTGAATAATTGAAAATTTTGGTAAAAAAAAATATAATTTTGAATCAATCAAGCTTAACTTCTACAAAGCTCGTTCTAGATACCACAATCATGGATGTCTAATTACCAAGGAAAACAGAGACATGAAAATTTAAAACGATACAAGAGAAAAAATAAATCAAATCACATGAAAATACAAATGAGAAAATTAAAAGATGTTTCTGCTTACATTTGCATTGTAGCAAAAGATTTTTTAATCAAATGTCAAAAAACCAATAATCAAAAACAAGTGCAAACAAAAAGCAAAAAGAGGCAAACCTCATTCTAACCATGAGATTTGGGAGAACTGGCATCAATTCATCAGTAACACAAGATCTCAAAAATAAACATTTCTAGGAAATCTGTCAATGATACATAATAAAAACTCATGTAATAAAAGTAAACTAAGAAAGAAATTCATAACAAAATTTGGAAATTGCACATGAAATTAGGTCTAAGAAGCACTCTTTTTCAGCTTGGCAAGCTCTTGCCTAACAACTGCTGCCCTCTGCAGAAGTTGAAAATAAAAAAATTGTAAGTTAACTTCAAAGCCAAAACATAAAACCACTACATCATCATTATGTCAACGCACTAGAACAGGCTCCTGGCTTTTCTTATGCATAAAAGCCATTTGATATTAGAAGAGTAATACCAAAACCAAAAGTGTGAGAATAGAGATGTAGGATGAAACCAACCTTGATCTTTGCCAACATAATCTTGAACCTGTCAAAGTCATTGAGGGATGCTCTTCTCTTTTGCACAATCAGTTTTCTGCCCCATGAACTTTTCTCCCACCTGTTCTTAACATCTGTTCAGCAAGGAAACAAACTCATCAACAAAAGGAATGCTTTCAATTTAATAAAAAATTGTCCTAAAAAATGAGTACCAACCAGCAGCGTCCATGGCTTGAATGAGATCCTTCTTCTTTGGGACCCTCTTGATATCAATCTTAATGTCAGTGAGTGACAGCCTCTTGAAGTTCACTTGGGACCTCACCATATCGGGAGCATCCACAAGAGCCTATCAACACATGAAGGAAAGTCATGCTAATATTTCAAAGTCCAATATCTAAAAGCTGTAAAAAGCACATCCAATTTATAAAAAAATAGTACACCTCTATATCTTAATGGCCTTTGATTCTATTTCATGCCAAATTGATAACAAGAACCAAAAAAATAGCACATTCTTTCATTTAGTTGACGCTACTCAGACACAGACATACAAAGCCTATATGATCCAATTAAAATGCACACATTAAAGTTACCAGCAGGCTTGACTGTTCTAACTACTCTTAAAAGGAAGTTGATATTGTATATTCTCACAAACCAAACGGATACAAAGACTCCAAATTTAGTTGATGCTACAAAAATACAATATACAACAAAGCCTTAAGTGCTATGACCCAGAGTTTAAATACAATTAAAAAGATAAATAAGCTTAACAAAAGAGATAGAAATAAAACAACCAAGAATAAATCATCCATCAAACTAACAGGGTAAAAGACTCTAACCCCTTCGGTAGAATTTGGCATTATCGAATACTAAATTGATACCAAGACCCTAAATTCAGTTGAAGCTCTGAGGCACAAAATAGCGAAAGCCTTGCGACCCAACATAAAACTATGCAGAACAAACAACCTCAACAAAGCACAAAACCTAAAACCACGGATCAGAACATATATTCCAGCAACGAAATTCAAGCCGAAATTTATCAACACCAAGATCAAAGAATAGAGCATTTTTTTTACGCCAAACCTCACAAAAAACCCAAAATAAACATTAGGGCACGCACTCAATGAATCTAATCCAACCAAAAAACACCAAATTAAAGAAAGAAAAACAAAAGGACATACTCTGTTCTGGTCAATGACGTCGACAATGACTACTAGCCTCCCATACTCTTTGCCGTAGTTGATCTGAGCAACCCTTCCAATCTCAACGTACCTCTTGAATGGCTGCGACAGAGATCCGAAAAGAAAAACAAAGAAACATTTTTTTCATCAAAACCATAAAACCCAGATGCAGAAATACGCAAGGTAGATAGAAAGTGTTAAAGGGTTGGTCAATGGAAACTCACCATTTTCGGCTACGAGGATTCTGTGACTGCCGAAGTGATGAAAGGAGGAGTGAAGGCTTGGAGTTAGGGTTTTGTTGAAGTTGCAATTATAAAGAAAGGAACATGTGTTGTGATGAGCGATACGAATGGGCCAAAACCCACATATGTTTCTGTCCTAAAAGAATGCTCGGTTTTGAAAAACAAAAACGGAATGGGCTATGACCGAAGCCCGTATGGCTCTTTAAAATTTCAGGCCCATAATTGGGTGTTACTCCCTCCACCTCCATTATTTTCTTTTATTCCAAAAATGTCCTATACTTTTTCACTGTCTCAACAATCTTTTTCTTTCTTTCTCTCTTAATGAAGCATTCATAAGACAATTTCACATGACCATTTCCTGGTTGGGGACAGAGTTTGACATTTGGGTAGCACTAAGAATTTTGTATACTTTTTGAACATGATGTGCTATAGGTTTACCTTTTCGTGGCAATACATTCACCAGAAAGTGGGGTAGGCCACAGATGCCACTGCCTTTTGTGATGTGCTTGCGACTGTTAGTGCTTCAATTCTACAATCCTAACTAAACACAAAAGAGCACCTTATTTGTTTAAGTGTTTCTTTTGTTCATTAGACTTGTTAACATACCAAGTCTTTCAAAACGCGTGCTTGATCAAGAAATTAAACAATGAAAGTGATTGGTAGGGAAGAAACATTAATGTTTGGAAAAATAAAGATTGGTGTATTCTAAGGCGAAAAAGCATAGAAAATGAAACGAAAATGTTTATGGTAAATGAATAAGTGGTGATTGTAATGGTGAGAGGGTGGAGTTAAAGTGAGGATGACTTCCAGTTGAGAGAGGGAAAGAGAGATATAATTGAGGATAACGGAGAGGTGTATGTATTTTTAGAATAAAAGAAAACAGGTGCAAAAGTATTTGGGGTGCTGAAAGAACAACACTTTCATAATTTACTAGATTTTATAATTATTGTCTATATTTTAAAAATCGGGAACGAGCAAAAATTACATATCCATAATTTACAAGATTTTAAACTCGTGCGAGTATTTATTTAAATTAAATTTTTAAATATTTCAATTTAAAAGTATATGTATAGATGTAAACTTAATAATAAAATATTCTATAACACATCAATTATAATTATAATTTTTTATTTATACTTATATAGAGATTACATTTTTCTTCCTTGCCTTTTAAATAACAATTATTTTAAAGTAAAATAATCATATTTTCATCCTTACCCTTATAATTAATCTTAATTTAATTATTTTATAAATAAATTAAAATAATTACTTGACCTTTTTATCTTTTTTAATAACTTTTTTTTCCATTTCAAATAATTATTCATACAAAATTATATTTAATAACAAAAAATTATACAAATGATTCATTTTTATAATTATTTTTAATAATAATAATTTTACAATTTAATAAATTTTTGTTAGAATAAAAGAAATAAAAACGCATGAGTCTAACATGTCCTTCCACTCGTAGTACAATAAAAAGAGTTAATTATCAACTTTCATTATACATTCAATACAATCACTTTATATTTACTTTTTAAGGATAATATAATCATTTAATTAAGTAAAAATTAATATAAATAAAGAAAAAAGAGATAAATGGTAGAAAAGTGAATGTGAGATAGATATAAAAAGTTATAAAAGGTAGAACATCCTCAGTATTAGTTCGTCTACCATGGTTGTTGTTATGCATAGCAGTTTTAACTACTACATTACAAAGTTGAAGAATAGTGTCAAAGTTAGACAATGAGTTTTGTAGTTTTGTTTTGTTTTTTTACGAGGTTCGATCTCAATCTAATCCCTTCCTCACATTTTAAAATTTCCATCTTTACCTTATTTTGTATTCATTTTCTATCACAGAATGTATTATTGCTGTTTCGGATGTAGATTAATAATTTTTACAAAATATGTATTCACGTTTTTTTAGACAATTCTATGTGTCTTTATCCAAAATCTTTCTTTGTTTGCGTTCCAAATTGTTCGGAATATCTATGCAAGTCACTTTGATACTCAAGTTATAATAATTAATTTGATCTAGTTAGAATGAAGTCTTAAATTCACAATAAACAAATCCACTTATCTTATTACTTTTGACCTTTATAAGTTTCGAAATGGACCTTAGATTAGTGAAATTCTAATCACGATCCAACCAGACCAAAAATTCACTAAATAATATTTAACCATAATCTTAATTTAATGTGGTGTTAAGTATGATTGATGCTAGAGAGCATCCGCTTGGTCTTCCATCCTTCTCGAACGCTCGATTGATGGGTTACTGACTTTGCCTGATATGTGAATTGTAGATTTTTTGACCGATCGAACTTTTCTGATACGGTCGATTTTATCGTGTGAGCGTCTAGTCATACAATACAATTACCAATTAAAACTAACATAGATAAAATAATAAAGACGTTTGTAAGATATACACATGTGAACTAGGAAATTGTTATATTATGTAAATAATATTTAAAGTAATTGCAGACCCCGTGCTTTACTCTTAGCGTTTTGATCGACGACTAATTATAATATAATTCAGCTGTAAAACGCATGGGACGTGAAATATACTATTGCATTGCAGTTGAACATTGGATATTTCTTTCAATAGTTTGATATATAATATTGTCACATCATTATTGAGTATAGGTGTACCAATTAGCAGTTTTAGGTTTATTTATGTCGGTCTTTTCTATAACTTTATATCTAACCATTCAAAGTTTCCAATTGACTGTAAAACACGGTTAATTTGAAATATATATAAATATGCAGTGGTAGATGAAAAGAACAACTACTCATCGTGTTTATGTGATGAGGCAAACAGTAAACTGTTTAAATAACACGGTAAAGTATTAATATATTGGAAGCTGAGATAAGAGTTCAGAAGACAAGAAGCTCGTAACAATTGTTTATGTAATGACAAAAGCACATGCACAATTTAGATAACATCTTCTTACGTGTTTCAATTTAGTGGCTTTTAAGGTTACGTGTTATCCCTCGCTTTAACATTATCCCCCTCAGAACGATTAAAAGCATAAAAAAATCTCAACACGTTTGCCATTTAATATTACAATAATAAAGTTAGATGAGGCCAACAGAAAGGACATGCAGCACCGATAACATTTACAAGGCTGGTTTGTTTTGACATGATAGATGATATTTGTCACGTGCTTTGCGTACAGCTAAGTGTATTGGTGGCAGTTTCCAATACTAAGTAAAGATTCTCACTCCAACAGTATAAATAGGTGCCATGGAGAGGAATGTAAGCATCCCGAAATCAAATCATATATCTCTCTTGCACTCTTTATATCTACCTTACTCTCTCTTCTTTGTGTTAAGAAACATGTCAAGCTCTCCTTACATCGATGCTGCATTTCGTTCATCAAAAGAATATCAAGTGTATTTCTTCGCCAAGAACAAGTATGTGCGGTTGCATTACACTCCCGGGCAAACAGAAGATAAGATTTTGACTAATCTGCGTTCGATTAGTAGTGGTTTTCCATCACTTGCAGGAACTCCATTTGCAGAAGCTGGAATAGACTGTTCCTTTGACACTGAAGCGAGTGAAGCATATGTGTTCTCCGGCAACCTCTGTGCCTACATAGACTATGCTCCAGGTACAACAAATGACAAGATACTTGCAGGTCCTACCACAATTGCTGAAATGTTTCCTGTGCTCAGAGACACGGTGTTTGCTGATGGCATAGACTCTGCATTTAGATCAACCAGAGGAAAAGAAGTTTACTTATTCAAAGGCAATAAGTATGTTCGCATAGCCTATGATTCGAAGCAGCTTGTTGGCAACATTCGCAACATCGGTGATGGCTTTCCTGTGCTGAAAGGTACCATCTTTGAAAGTGGAATTGATGCGTGTTTTGCTTCTCATAAGGAGCCTGAAGCTTACCTTTTCAAAGGAGACAAGTATGTGAGAATCAATTTCACCCCAGGTAAAACTGATGACACTCTTGTCGGTGATGTCAGGCCTATCCTTGATGGTTGGCCAGTTCTTCGAGGCATTTTGCCTGTGAGCTAAACTAGCCTTCACTCTCATGCATCAACCACCTTAGTCTCGTCACAATCGATAAGGCTTTCGCCTCGTCAGACTCAATAAGGCTTTCATTTCCCACTTTTGTTTTCTTTCTCTTTAATGTAACATTAGGATTGGAAGCATGTTTCCTTTCCTAATGTAACAAGTCTGAATGTTTGTATTTCCTTTCCTGTATGTGGATGTTTCTTTCCTATCGTCATGTAATCTGTGCACTTAATAAAAGTGGGTGGTTTAGTTTGATAGAATGATTGTTATAGATTTAGTTCAATCCGTAAAATTATTTATTTTATGACTTTATGGATAATTCTTATCAAAAGGTAAATATTCCTCTGATCTTTTCTACAAAAGGAAAGTCTCTGTAATCAAATTCTATATAACAGAATAAATAAACTACGTTTTGCAGGAGCAACAAACCATAATATTTCAAGGACTACAATTTATGAAAAAGGTATTTGTGATAAAATCATCAAATCTGAAAGATATATAAACTCTTTCTCTCAATGTGACCCAATTTGCATTCAAAATTTCAACTTAAAATAACTTCTTAAGTTTGAATACCTATTCATTTTTCTAAGCTAGGTTAAATAAAGAAATATAAATTAAATACATTATTTTAACGTGTGAACGTGAATGGAAAAGATAGATGTGATGAAATTTATGAATGTCAATATGAATAAAAAAGACGAATGGGAGAGATTTATACAGAAAGTGGAAAAGAAACTCTAGATTAATAATCTACGGTTCTTTTGTATTGTATTTATGATATGCAACGGTTTGAAATTTATTTTAAGGTTACGAGGTTACTATGTTAGTCTCTCTGATAAAAATATAAACAAGAAATTATAGATGGAAAATGAAGAAAGAGTGAGAAGAAAATACGAACGAAGAAGGAGGACCAGAAAGAAGGAGCAGATTCCAAGGGTTTTGAGAAGGTTGAGGAAAATGGCTGCTACAGAAGAACATCTCCATCAACCCTTCACCACCTTCACAGATTTTCTAGTTTCAATTTCAGAGGAAGCTATTCCGATTACACGACAACCTCAAACTTATATTTTCTCGTTCTTAATTCAAACGAAATACAAACGCAAAAAATTCTGATTACACGTTTATCCTTACACAGCCACGTATTACCCTCACACAACCACGTTGCAAACTTCAGTCCACCCTGTTAGCTGGCTCGTTAAAAAATTAACGCCGTTACCAAAAAGGACTTAATTGCACATTTTTTTCATAAGTCGGGAACACATTGAACTTCGAAAAAAACGTAGGACGTAATTGAATATTTGCCTCCTTTCGAGGGACCAAAAGAGGTATTAAACCAAAAAATATGATTCCTATTCATTGTGATAAATGGAACACGATTATTATTTTATCAGCAACAATAGACACGAATTCTTAACATTTTGCATTGTGTTAGACTTATTCTATTAAGGTCTAATATTAAACGTACTCCACTTCGACACAAATAAAAATATTTTTTTTATTAAAAAATTAAAAATAAATTCACATAATGTTTTTTTTCAGAAAAAAAAAACATTTTTTTTCTTCATGTTAGAGAATACTAAATAAACCTTAAGAAATTAACTTTTTATTTTTCTTGTAATAGAAAGTGATATATTAAGTTATAGATGATAACGACTAAAACAATTTACAATGTTTGTTTGGCATTTGGAAGGCAGAATCCTAATAATTATAAAGATAAATTTTTTTAATCATTTAAAAAGTTGATATATATATATATATATATATATAT
>NW_025905983.1:31199-70485 GCF_018835915.1 Vigna umbellata
CTGTGCCTACATAGACTATGCTCCAGGTACAACAAATGACAAGATACTTGCAGGTCCTACCACAATTGCTGAAATGTTTCCTGTGCTCAGAGACACGGTGTTTGCTGATGGCATAGACTCTGCATTTAGATCAACCAGAGGAAAAGAAGTTTACTTATTCAAGGGCAATAAGTATGTTCGCATAGCCTATGATTCGAAGCAGCTTGTTGGCAACATTCGCAACATCGGTGATGGCTTTCCTGTGCTGAAAGGTACCATCTTTGAAAGTGGAATTGATGCGTGTTTTGCTTCTCATAAGGAGCCTGAAGCTTACCTTTTCAAAGGAGACAAGTATGTGAGAATCAATTTCACCCCAGGTAAAACTGATGACACTCTTGTCGGTGATGTCAGGCCTATCCTTGATGGTTGGCCAGTTCTTCGAGGCATTTTGCCTGTGAGCTAAACTAGCCTTCACTCTCATGCATCAACCACCTTAGCCTCGTCACAATCAATAAGGCTTTCGCCTCGTCACACTCAATAAGGCTTTCATTTCCAACTTTTGTTTTCTTTGTCTTTAATGTAACATTAGGATTGGAAGCATGTTTCCTTTCCTGATGTAACAAGTCTGAATGTTTGTCTTTCCTTTCCTGTACCTGCATGTTTCTTTCCTATCGTCATGTCATTTGTGCACTTAATAAAACTGGGTGGTTTAGTTCAATAGAATGATTTTTAATCAGTAAAATTATTGTTAACGACTTTATGGATAATTCTTATGAAAACGTAATTTTATTAAAAATGTCTCTAAAAAGGAAACTCTGTAATCACAATCTATAACAGCCCATGATCTTTAGATGTCTTGAAAGTCAGAATAAATAAACTAGTTTTTGGAGGAACAAGCGATACTTTTTAAGGACTAAAAGTTATGAAAGGTATTTGTGATAAAATCATAAATTATGAAAGATAACCTCTCTTTCTCAATATGTGACACAATTTGCATTCCAAGTTTCAACTTAAAATCACTTATTAAAATACCTATTCTATTTTTTAAGCTAGGTGATGAAATTTATAAATGTGAATCTGAATAAAAAAAATGAATGTGAGGAGACTTATTAAAAATGAAAATTGTATAAGAAGATTTGTTATCTTTAAATATGAAACTCTAGATTAATAATATATGTTATTCACAGGATGTTTCTTTGTATTGTATTCAGGATGTGTGTAATGGTTTGAAATTTCTTTTGAGGTTATGATGTTAGTCTCTCTGCACTTTTTTTATTATGTATTCAGGATGGACAATGGTTTGTCATCATATTAAATTTTTTTTGTTGAGGCTTATATGTTACCTCTTTTGCATTCGACTATCATTAATTAATTCTTTGACAAAAAATATATCTATGGTTCCTAATGTAAAATATTTTGCCCATTTAATATATATGTGGAAGAGATTTCAAAATTTTTTATAACAACAAATTAAACTTTAAAATGTAGTTGTCATTGTAGATATTTGATATAAAATTTCTAGTTCAGATTCTCTGTTACATTTTTTAGTATTGTATTTCCAAAGTTGATTTTAATATGCTCAAAAAGTTTTTATTGTAAAATAAAAAACAATTATAAGAAAGATTTCAAATTCTATAACTTCATATGGAGCCTTCAATGTAAAATAAACTTCTTCAGTATAATTTAACTATTGAAGACATTAACCAGAAATAAAAACCGAAACAGGTTACTCATGACTTATTTGATGTTAGCCAAAACCTCCTACCAGAATTGTTGATCATTGGGGACACATGAATGTAGATTCTCCTAAACCACCTGCGGAGCTTCTCCTGGAAAGATCTACTACTTTACAAAAATATCCCCTCATAAGTTTGTGTTGTTCACTAATGGAGGAGAGCTTGAAAGTTATGAATAAACTGTCACATGAAGATAAAAGAGTGACACAAAGTCATGAAAGAGGAGATGAAATCCTAAGAATCACACATTTGAAATGGTGAAGCTTCCTCAAGACAAACGAACACGGAAAAGTAAATGGGTGTTCAAAGAAAAATCATTAGGAGAATAACTTGGTGTTTCTCCATTCAAAACTAGGCTACCTAACACTAGCTAGAGAGCTCCCATAATAAACCCTACAGTTCAGCCGGATCAACTCAGTTGCATAGTCAGATAAGCTCAACAGTCCAACTCAGAAGCTCGGTATAGTCTGACTAAGAAGCTCGGTAGTCCAGCTAAGAAGTCGACAACCGGACTAAGAAGCTTACCGATATTTATCTTAAGTTTTATCGCTATAAAAAATACTGGAGTTTACCGATATTTACTTACGGATTCTAGTATGTATGTAATATATGTAATATAGGTATTACATATGAATTTTACGTAAAGATTCAGAAAAAAAAAAGTTACATACGGATTTTTATCTACCGATAATTTATATGTAATATCTATATGTAAGTAAGGTGTATTGTAGCAGGAAAGTTTCTTAAGACTAAATCTGTATGTAATGAGCTCCAATCCGTATGTAATTGAAAGTGAATCTTTTTTACCGAAATTACATACGGATTTGGAAAATATTTTATTAAAAATAATAATAACGTATTTGTTTTACGAAACTCTCTTTCCCTCACTCTACTGACTTTGTTTTCTGTGCTCTCTCAATGAAGAACCTTCTTGATGGAAGTCACTCCAGGTAGAAGATAGTTTGGACTTCTTGAAGCTTCCTCCATGAGTAAAATCAACAGAATATAAGAACAACGATGAACAACAAGACGACGATCAATTTGATGAAAGACCTTAGTAAGAGAACTCAAAAGAGGAGGAACACGCTTGGAAAACCCTAGGTTCACAATAATACTCTAGAAGAGGAAATGATTTGAAACAGAGTGAGAAATAGAAAGATTGTTCAATGAGAAATGCAAATTAGGTCACGGTGGAAAAGGAAGATTAAATGACAGAATCAGTGAAAAATGTGAATTAGGTCCCTCTTCTTCCTTATCTTACTTTTCCTTTCTAATACCAATTCACTGCTGATTTAATAGCCATGAATAACGCTGATTTTATCATCATCAGTACCTACCAAGAGATTGCAAGAACGTAAGTATAATATACCTAGTCATTTCTTTTGTCTTGGAAACCTCTAAGAGGCATGTGGGCTAGTTACTATTTTGCTTAAGCATCTCTCTAAGCATCTTTATATATGTTTATATAGAAGTCGTTCATCTGTTACATTATTTTATTGTTCATCTGATTAGAAATTTCCTTTTTGCCTCTTACATTATTTTTTTCGGTCCCGATATTTTGACAACCAATTTTTAACACACTTTTGACAACGCCACGCGTCAGCAGTCCATTGGTTCGTTTTTTCTTTACTTTTATTGTTAAAATGTGACGTCGAAATTGAGGAGGGTTTCAGAAAATTGGAATTTCAAATATACCTCTTGCCCTATTTCATTAGAAATCAACGTTCTCTCTCTTCGTTTTCGTTCTCCCTCTTCCTTGTTGTTCTCGCTCTTCCTTCTCGTTCTCCATCTTCGTCCTCGCTCTTCCTCTTCGTTCTCATTATCCGTTGTCGTTGTCGATCTTCGTTTTCGTTCCATCTATTCGTTTGGTCAACGTGGTCTTGTTTGTTGAGGGTATTGTGCGAAATGGCAAGTTCCGGTGACCATGGTCCTTCGAGCAGGGTAAATGCATTCTCCCTCCATTTTCTTCATTGTGTTTTGGGTTTGGCTTTGGGTTTTCCTGTGGTGTTTAAATTTGTGTTGTTTTCATTTTTGGGTTTTGGTTTTTTGCTTATTTTGTTTTCGTTAACGTAGTTGACCGTCCGTCACTCTTTTTCAACAAAGTATATT
Source organism: Vigna umbellata (assembly GCF_018835915.1). The sequence goes on from NW_025905983.1 coordinate 35,024, forward strand.
TGTACTTTGAACGAACGTATGAAGACGTATGTAAGGGTTGGATCACGAAGGCGTTACAAGAGCAGAGCGCTTAAGACTCCATACATTGGAAATAGAGTGCTTAGAATAAAAAATGAGTGATAATTGTAATGATTTGTTAAAATAAAGTTATGCAACATTGTACTTAGATGAACAAAGAAGTGTAATGTAACCTATTTTGTTCAATGTTATAAAAGATGCATCTTTGCTTCCGTTAAAAATTGTTAATGTTAATTGAAATGTTATTTCCTTCGTTATTGTCATTGTGAAATGAGGTTTTGTTTGGGATGTTAATGAATAAAGTGGCCACTTTGATTGAGTATTCATGTTTGTGATGAATGAATGAAACAATGCTTGTGACATGATGAACTTAGCAAAAGTTCTGAAACTTCTGCACCAAAAAACACATTTGTAATCGTTTACAGGTGCTTGGTAAACGATTGCACGAACAAAATCTAGGTTTTGTACAGAAACTTGTACTGCAGGAGCCAACTGTGGTAACCTAGGTGACCATAGTCAAAATTTTCAATTTTTTGGCATAAATCCACTGGTTTTCACTTGATTTTGGTGTTTAAGTGTGAGTAGAGGCTGGTAAGTCATGTTTGGGCACCCCATGATTGAGGAAAGGAACAATATTTATGAGATGAGCAACTTAGGTGAAGTCCTGAAACTTCTACCCAAGAAAACACATTTGTAATCGTTTACAGGTGCTTGGTAAACAATTACACGAACAAAATCTGGTTTTGTACAGAAACTTGTACTACAGGAGCCAGTTGTGGTAACCTAGGTGGCCATAGTCAAAATTTTTAATTTTTTGGCATAAATCCACTGGTTTTCACTTGATTTTGGTGTTTAAGTGTGAGTAGAGGTTGAGAAGTCATGTTTGGGTACCCCATGATTGAGGAAAGGAATAATGTTTATAAGATGAGCAACTTAGGTGAAGTCCTGAAACTTCTGCACCAGAAAACACACTTGTAATCGTTTACAGGTGCTTGGTAAACGATTACACAAACAAAATCTGGGTTTTGTACAGAAACTTGAACTGTAGGAGCCAGTTATGGTAACCTAGGTGACCATAGTCAAAATTTTTAATTTTTTGGCATAAATCCACTGGTTTTCACTTGATTTTGTTGTTTAAGTGTGAGTAGAGGTTGGAAAGTCATGTTTGGGCACCCCATGATTGAGGAAAGGAACAATGTTTATGAGATGAGCAACTTAGGTGAAGTCCTGAAACTTCTACCCAAGAAAACACATTTGTAATCGTTTACAGGTGCTTGGTAAACAATTACACAAACAAAATCTGGGTTTTGTACAGAAACTTGAACTGTAGGAGCCAGTTATGGTAACCTAGGTGACCATAGTCAAAATTTTTAATTTTTTGGCATAAATCCACTGGTTTTCACTTGATTTTGTTGTTTAAGTGTGAGTAGAGGTTGAGAAGTCATGTTTGGGCACCCCATGATTGAGGAAAGGAACAATGTTTATGAGATGAGCAACTTAGGTGAAGTCTTGAAACTTCTACACAATAAAACACATTTGTAATCGTTTACAGGTGCTTGGTAAACAATTACACGAACAAAATCTGGGTTTTGTACAGAAACTTGTACTACAGGAGCCAGCTGTGGTAACCTAGGTGCCATAGTCAAAATTTTTAATTTTTTGGCATAAATCCACTGGTTTTCACTTGATTTTGGTGTTTAAGTGTGAGTAGAGGTTGAGAAGTCATGTTTGGGTACCCCATGATTGAGGAAAGGAATAATGTTTATAAGATGAGCAACTTAGGTGAAGTCCTGAAACTTCTGCACCAGAAAACACACTTGTAATCGTTTACAGGTGCTTGGTAAACGATTACACAAACAAAATCTGGGTTTTGTACAGAAACTTGAACTGTAGGAGCCAGTTATGGTAACCTAGGTGACCATAGTAAATTTTTTTAATTTTTTGGCATAAGTGTAGTGGTTTTCACTTGATTTAGTTGTTTAAGTGTGAGTAGAGGTTGAGAAGTCTTGTTTGGGCACCTCATGATTGAGGAAAGGAACAATGTTTTGGCACCACCTAGGTTTCAAGTGTGTTTTTTGGGACAGAAGTTTCAAGATTTCACTTAAGTTGGTAAACCATTGGATTAATTTAAAAGACTTATTAATATTGCGCGTTCCTTTGTCATCAAAACACACACAATGTAAATAAAATAACATTACACATAAAGTAATCATGAAAACTATGATCTTATTGCAATAACAATTTGTACATATGTATCATTGTTTGTTACAATTTGTACATATAACAATCTTATTGGAAAAAATCCATCTTCCTCTAAATACAAACAAAATTTGTACAAATGGAAACAATCCTAGACCACCTATTTCTAATCCTGTGGTCATGAACACATCAAAAACAGTAAATGGGATCAATTGTTGACTAACTCTAAAACTAACATCATGCCCAGCCCAGCGTTGGGCCATCACCTTCAATAATTTCAAATTCACCTCTAAATGGCTCAGAATATGCAAACACCACCTAAATGGAGTCATCTTAATGTGCTCTACATGAGCGTGTCCTAGTAAACTATTCATTTCAACAATGCTGGATGAATCCATCGAGATACGAAGGCGCCACTACAAAACATTAACAAAAAATTATTATTAACTAAGATTCAGAGGATAACACATCATCTATAAAAATAAAAAAATTACATTTCATCTTACATTTTCTTTTTGGGCTGCCATTGGACCTCCAGTTATAACATAAACAAAACAACAATGTCGACAACATGGTTAGGGTTTGCAAAAGAAGAAAACGTCAATGGTGGAGAAGATGGTTAGAGTTCGCGCAGTTCTACTTACCAAAAAAACACCACGACAGCGAGAAGGCACAAGATAAATATGGGAGAGAGCTTCAATGGTGCACAAGTCGGACGTCCAAGACAACAATAAGGTGAGGCTTTAGGGTTTCAACACGAGACAGATCAGAGAACGAGAGAGATGAGAGTACGAAAGAGATGAGAGAACGCGAGAGAGATAAGAGAGCAAACTGCGAATGAACAATGAATAGGAAAACCGCAAAATGAAAATTCATATTTTTCCCTTCCAATACTACTCTCGCCTGATGAAAAATCTATTCATTCTTTTTTTTAAACATCAGCCAATGGACAACCATTACGTGGCTTTGTAAAAAAAACGTTGTTAAAGAAGCGTTTTCGTATTTTTTTACCCTTTTATAGAATACTAGAATATGTATTTGACATCTCTTTCACATTTATGCACGGATGTTATTATTATGGGTTATTGCTTTAAATCTTGAAACTGGTTTTCCTAGAGGAACATTGTGAAGTGGTAGAAGACCTATTTTTAGGGATCAAGCGTATGGACTGGAAGTAGAGTGTATAATGACATAACCAATAGCCCTTTAACAAGATTGAGTAGAACAATATAAGAACATAAACCAGATTTTGTTTGAATATTTACTGCAATGAAGTTATAATAGTTATTGGTTTTTTATTAAATAAATTTTATATTGGTGGATGAAATGTGATATTCTATAATTTAACCACTCTTTTCATTTTTACTAATTGCATTTGTATTCTTTCTTTAATTTACTTACAGTTGTGAACTTTTGTTACACACATAAATTACGGTGTCTTCAACGTTGAGGTAGTATGAATATTATTTTATAGTTTCTATTACAAATGGTGTTAGTTAGAAGAATATAAGTAGGTATGTGAATTTTCCTTAGTTCTCTTTTTTCAGAAAATAAAATTATTAGATTAGGAATAAGTCTATTAGATTACAACTGATATTGTAGAAATCAATCTTAAAATAGAAATAATTCATTATTTTGACCTAACGAAAAACATTAATAGAGACAATATTTACAGAAATTTTTGGAACTGTAAAAATATACGTGTGATTCACATATATTTATACGTTTAGTTATATTTTATTAACAAGAGTTATACAAACGTTATACAAAATAGAGTTCAAAGTGACAAAATCTAAATTAAACAATATCAAATGGACACTTGTAACATCCCAAAATACAGTAATCACCATATAATAGAATTAATTACATTAAACAGTTAAGCAATGCAGTCTTACACTAAAATCGAGGTTCAAAAGTCAAAGGACTTTAATTACAGAATTCCATACAGAATTTCAGAAATACTAGAAATTCGGAAACGAGCGGTTTTACAAAATCAATAACCGAACGTTCAAAAACTAAAAGCTAACATCTAAAATAACAACTGCTCTAAGGCTCGGCTTTGACCTCCACGTCTACCAGATTTTCTTCTTTAATAACGTCCTCCAAAGTAGCCTCGCCTTCTGCTCACATCCACACGGATGATCATTGCAATGACAGGAAGAACGTACAAAGACAACAGACAACACAAGGAAAAACGAAAGGGTAAGCTTATGTAATTTAATCCATACATCAACATATAAAATAAACATTTCAATCCACACAAACATATATTTCAACATATAACATCATACGAATTATATTACTAGACAGACCATCCGGACTGTATGAATCTGTGTAGCTACAGGCGTCCTTGCACCCGAGTGATGTAGTAACTGGGATACACTCAACAGCTGCCACTCGAGGTTAGCCCTATCCAAAGTACCCCTAAGGACTAGGACCTCCTGCCGTTCCCACACATGACTTACCCCCTCTACGTGAGGATGAGTACTCACGGAACATCAGGATGGACTGCCAGCATTAGCATAACCACAGTCATACTTTACCAAATCCAATATTCAATATATATAAGTCGTTCCTCCCTGGAACGCTCGTCCAAAATACATAATCGTATAATCAATCCATATCATGTTCACCCTTTAAAATCTTATACTTCCTTATCATTTTCATCTTTAGTTTAAAAAGGCATAAAATAACGAACATTCATCCCTCTGAAGAACGAGGATGGACGATAAGAAAATGGACTGAATGAACTAAGAAAAACTGTAACGGACGTTATTTTCTACTCGGGTCAGTTAAGTGAACTGACTCGTTTGGGTTTACACTGGTACTTAAAGAAATTTCATTATAGAGACCTTATACCGAATCCAACTTAAGAAGGAGAACCAAGAATATTAAGAACTATCTTTGAAGTAAATCACATACGGTAGACCAATGCCAGTAAATGACCGAACGTGAAGAAAAAGGGAAATACTATTACAGTTAGACGAACGTTATTTTTTTTTTCAAGGTTGATCACACAATAATACGAGCGTTAGGTATAAGACCGAGCACTACTTAGGACGAACGCTAGGTAGATGACCGAGCATTAATTAGGACGAACGCTTGGTATAAGACTGAGCACTACTTATGACGAACGCTTGGTAGATGACCGAGCATTACTAATTTTAAAGTATAAAGGTATAATGTATTATTACTTAATTTTAGATATACGGGTACCACTAGGCTGAGCCGAACGCTCAAACATAGTATTTTACAGGACGTTCGTTCTCGATCAGAATTCCTTCCAAATGAAAGAATTCCTTTTTAGGCACTTTACTAGAAAACCGAACGGTATAAGACCGTTCGATGACGAACGTATATTATCATAGTGAGGATTTCATATTTCAGCTTTTCATCTATTTCTAATATCAAGTTTCAACATATCAGATCATACTTTATAACTTCATATCAAATATAAATTTACAAACTTTATATGATTCACATTAATCATCCATACTTATCAACCATCGTCATACATAATCAATCAGCATATATCTCATACATCCAGTCCATATAGGACGTTCATACAACATACAAATATCAATTAAATTAAATAAGCTTCCCTTACCTAGATCAGAGGTGAACGTCCTAGAGTATGATTTTGTCTCGTCCAACTATGGCTTTCTACCCTCAACGATTTTCTTAAGTTCTCCAATTAAGTCTAACCAAAAGAAAACGCAAAAGAATTTAGCTTATACTTTTGCATGCAGTTGAATCTTGGTTTGCATGTAACTCAGAAACGAGCGTCTAGAGTCGAGAGACTTACCGGTTTCAGAACTTGAATCCATTCGGTTCAGATTGAAGCTCACAACTCAGAGAATGCTCCTACGGTTTCTAAATGTGAATCGGAGAAGAGAGTGGTGAGTTACAGTAGAGAGAAGATGGAAATGTTCTAGAGAGAAGAAGGAGAAAATGGAAGATAAGTTTTCAGGAGGAAGAAGGGTTCGTGCAGAGAGTGGGAATAAGTGTTTCAGAAAAAATCAGTTTTCTTCCCAAGGTCAAACGGTCACACCCTCTCATACGGACACCTGTCTTCCACTACTGATTTTCGAACCTTACATTCTTGACACCTGGCGTCAGCGTGCAGAGTTTGGAAGTGCGTTTTTAATGCACCTGAGCAGGGTTTAGGGTGTAATAAATGAGATTTAACAGGTGGGGTTTGGGTTAATTTTCCAAGGTCTGACAACACTAATTAAGATAAATTATAATTATTTATTTCAATATCAATTGATGTGGTTCATATCAATTATAATAATGTTTTCTATTTTTGATTTTTTGATGTTCAAAACAAGATAAAGACAATTATTGTAGGTATTACATTTTTCACTATAGGAAGAAAATTATCATATATTGTAAAGAAAAAAAAATTCTAATAAATGTAAATTATTTTGATTGCATATATAATTCTTTTTTATAGAATTTTAACTGATTTATTTTATTTTATTTTTCTTTGATATAGTATTTTTTTTAATTACATATGACAATAAATAATATTTTGACAATCATATGATTAGTGTTTTTATCTCATTAATAAATGTTATTATATATTAGTATCTTATGCTGTATATTGCCTTAAATTGTAATTTTTACAAATTTCAACAACTAAAAAAATTAACATATTAAAGACGACGTTCTATTAACTATATCTTCCTACTTATTTTGTTTTGTTACTTTTTTTTATAAGGAAATGTATTTATTATAATAGAAAAATAATAATGATAATAGGAGTTTGATTTGTTATATCAGTATCAACAAGTTAAAAACTAAATTTGTATATTAAAAATATTTTATTAATTAATATTAAATTTAGTTTTTAAATATTTTTAATTGCTATTTCCAATTTTATCGAATGATTATTCCCTATTAAATTATGTTTCAATTTTAATATATATTCATCTTAGTAAATATTAATTGAAGATATTTTAGTCATTTATTTTATTGCATAACTAATTTAACTTGTAACATATCAATCAAATTAACTTTTTCAATTATTTCTCTATTATCTTTATTAAGTTTATTTTTTTTTCTTAATTCATATATAATCTTAATTTTCAATTTATTTCGCTCTCCCCTCCACCCCAATTTATTTAAACATATTATTAGGGAATAAGGGATGAAAGAAAACAAAATTAAGATTAACTGTATAGCCACAAAATTTTCATAGTTGGAAAGATGCCGTTATAAATGACAAATAAAAACAAACAATGTTATAAAAAATAATTAATTACACTTTGTAATGTTATTTAAAGGATGAAACTTCACTTCTATAACCATTAATTTCCTTTGATAGTAAATACACGAAAACTTCACGTTATAAATTTTTAATTATACATTCCTAACAAATTACCATTTAACATAAATCAACTTCGAAATTAAAAGAAAAACCAATTAAAGAGTAATTTTGAAAGCAATAAAATGATTTAAACATTAATCAACGGAAAACGTAAATTTAGATTTTTGAGAACGGGAGAAAGAAAAATATTAGTAAAAGAAAGAAAAAAGAAGATAAAGTTAGAATGAAAAATAAAAAAAAAAAGTTAAGCTAAAATTCTCTTTTCTAGTAATTTTTTTAAGGGTTAAATATGTTTTTGGTCCCTTAACTTTCAGCGAAAATTGAAATTAGTCCCTCTTCAAAACTTTGGACTAATTTAGTACCCAAACTATAAAAATGTGTGAATTTAGTCCTTTTAACCAAATTTTGTTAACTTTATTTGATGTTTCAAACGCATTTATCAGTGAACGTTGAAGCAAAAATGTGTCAAACAGTGTAAACAACTCAAATGCTATCATGAAACGCACTTGAAACATCAAATAAAGTTAACAAAATTTGGTTAAAAGGACTAAATTCACACATTTTTAGAGTTTGGGAACTAAATTAGTCCAAAGTTTTGAAGAGGGACTAATTCCAATTTTCGCTGAAAGTTAAGGGACCAAAAACATATTTAACCCTTTTTTTAATAATAGTCCACGTCTTTATCATGTTTTGCCCTGTCTTCTATATTTTCTTCAACCATAGAACGTTTATAGAGAATCTTCAATTTAACTCAGCCAATTTTGTCTGATACCTTCTTTAAGATGTTCTTTATGGATTGCTTCAAAAAGTCGAAAAATCCTATTTTTCTTTATCACTTTGATCAATTTTCTTTTTTCAAGTAATTATCACTTTTCACCATTATACATGAACGAAGTAAATACTTTTAGATTTAATCATTCTCGTAGTTTCTATGTTGGATTTTTTTAATTAGTTTTTTTTTTCAATTAAATCCTTAAAATGAAAAATTGAAGCAACTGAGTTCCTGTTATTAAATTAGGTTACCATAGTTAAATTTAAGGTGAATTGTCAATGTGAGCTAGAATAATTAGATTACGTAGCATATGCAAAGTCTCTTAGATGAAAAATTTGTAATTAAAAAATAAAAAAAAGTTTTTGAAATGTGAAATAAAACGTCAATTAAAAGCAAATTGGAAACGAGATTGGAAACTCAATAAATTACGAAAGAGAGAGTGTAGAATTGCCTGATGCTAGTTGCATTTAGACATCCACTTGGTGCATCACCAAAACCGCTTGACGGAGTAGCTCCATTGCCGCTGCCACCTCTAGAATGCCCAAGTAGAGGATTACCTGCATTATTGAACTTCACTTTGGGTGGGAACTTTGGGACATCACCTGATAGATTGTTATTAGACACATCCATAACCTCAACTAAGCCAAATTAGTCAAGCCTCCCGATATTGATCCCACAAATGATTGTCGTTGAGATACATGTTTCTCAAATCAGTTAAATTGGCAAATGTAGGTGAAATTGTTTCTATCAAAGTCTGCTTCGCCAAATTCACATTAACAATCTTCCTCGTAGCACACACAACGAAACTTCAATCCCCACAAGGATCATTCACGGACTAGGAATGCGTCAACTGAAGGGGATAGTCGAAAACCTGCAGCAAACTCAAACAAGCCATGAACAACCTGCATCTTATTTTCCCAAATCGCAAACTCCATGTAACCTGCAACCAAAAAAATCATGAACTCTAAATCGCACAGAAATCCCTAATCCCAAATCGCAGAAAACTAAAACACAGATTGAGCTCCTTCATGGCCATCACTATTGCAGCAACCCGCCAGCCACCAAAACAGCAACCCGCCAGCCTCCAAAATGCGAAACCCTAATTTTTGTCATAGTAGAAATCGCGCCTTCTTCGTCGTAGCAATAATCGTGATTTTCAATTTCAATTTTTATCAAAAATCCTAAAACAACAATACGATGAACCCTAATTTCCTCATTCCTAATTTCAATTTTTATCAAAAACCCTATTATTTAATTGCTTAATGTATCAACCAAACTTTAATCTCATTAATCCAATTTAACAGGAAAGACCTAATTGCACTGGTTTTTCACTTTTAGGGATCCCATGGAGATAAAAAAAGAGAGGAATCTATTTGAGAAAACTCAATGGACTATCAAAATGATTAAACCATATTTTTATTAAATAAGGCATAAGGGTATTTTAGTCAATGGAAAAACCATATGGGGTGCAAGAAGAAACTCTGAACATGTGTTGGGTAAGCCCAACATTCACGCCTAACTTTCTTCAGGAATTTTTTTAAGGGTGTTACTCCCTCCACCCCCACACGTCTCTTCTTCCACCTCCCCAATTTTCTAAAATGCCAATTATATCCTTCTAAAATGACAATTATATCCTCAAAAGTTAAAATTTTTTATTTTTATTATTTTAATATTTTAATTTATTTAAAACTTCTGATTTACTTCCCTCTGCACCTCTTCCTCTCTTCCATTTTCGTTTACCTTTCTCTCTTCCGTTAAGCTTCTTCTCCACCTATAACAAATTCATATTTTAACAAATTCATATTTTAACAAAATTATTACGTTTAAAAACTAACCATATATAACATTTAAAATTATAAATTTAAATATAAATTACTGTAAATAAAATAAACAAATAAAATAAAAACGAAACGTAAAAGGAACACTGCCTCTGGACGGATGACATCCTTCAACGGATGTCAACATCCGTTGAAGGCAAAACGGATGTCGACATCCGTTTTGCCTTAAACGGATGTCGACATCCGTTTTGCCTTAAACGGATGTTGACATCCGTTGAAGGATGTCATCCGTCCATAGGCAGTGTTCCTTTTACGTTTCGTTTTTATTTTACTACGTTTTGCGGCTCATGCAAGGATTATAGGCTTGGATATTAAAAGGATTATTGGAAGTATGGGAAGGATTTAGGGTTTAGGATTATTGGAAGGATTATGACTACGTACCTGGAGAGGAACCACGACAAGGACACTACACCATAAACGCACTGCACCACGTACTGCACCGAGAACAAGAAGAAGATTGTTTGATAATTCTTTTCACGATCACCAAGCTTTGTAGAAAAATATTTTACTCATACAAGAAACTACGTAGGTTATCAGTGAAATATGTTATAAATGAATAAAATTAAAAAACAACAATTTTAAAAATAAAATTTTACTGAGGGGTAAAATAGTAAAGGAAAGGTGGAGGAAGGGGTAAAATAGTAAAGGGGAGGTGGAGGAAGAGATGTGTGGGGGTGGAGGGAGCAACACCCTTTTTTTAACAACTACACACCTTCTTCGGCAACTCCAAATATATGGGAAAAGTCTAATTTGTGTATAAATCCGAAACAATGTAATCCTGATTACATAATTAGATATTTCAAAAATACATTTTATATTATATAATTTTTCATATTTTTTTCAAATTAGACAGTGTCAAAATGTATTTACATAATAAATTAGAAATCTAAAATATATTTCGAATAAAAAAATATATTTAAGACTGTTTGATGCAAAATATACAATATTTAGACTTTATAACACCTCCAGGAAAATGTTGGGTGCAAAAAGCAATTGTCAGTTTCTTTTTGGCACAAGTATTTTTGTGGACCAAAATCGCCCTAGAAGAAGATCTTCGCTGTGCTGCCATTGTTGTTTTACTCTCAATGGAGCTATCTTCACCTCCCTCTCTTCCAACATCTCCTTCATCCCTTCTTCTCAAATCTAGGGTTAGGGTTTTCCACTCAATACCCAACCTCACGCGTTCTCCTTTCCAAGCTTCAATCTTTTTACCCAATCAACGCAATCTCACTCCAATCCACCTTCCCAGAAACGTCTCTTCTGCTGTCGTGGTGGGAGACAATGCTTCAGCTATGACGACTTTGCCAATTGATTCAGGTCAATGCGAAGCTCATCATCTGTTCTTCACTGCCTGAAATTTTGGATTTTCCAATGCGTTTGAATGATTTTTCGATCATTTTCAGATCCTAGAGTTGGAGAGGTTAAAAGAGTCACCAAGGAGACCAACGTATCAGTCAAAATAAACTTGGATGGTTCCGGGGTTGCTGATAGTAATACTGGAATTCCCTTCCTCGATCACATGCTTGATGTTAGTAATTTCAACTCATTTTTTGTGCCTTTGTGTTGCTGATGCCTTATGTTTTTGTTTTTCATATGTTCTTTTTGCTTCCTTTACTTTTTATATTCCTTTATTGCTGTCGCCTTAAAATATAATATTAGATTTCAATAATTGTTCATATAAGTGGATATATCCGTGTACACAAAATAAGTGTTGTGGGAGCTAAAGTAATTAGTTAAAGAATTATTTAGTGAATACTCTTCTATATACTTGATATTAGCTTAGTCAAAGACATCCCAAATGAGAATGCATATTGTTCTACCAAATTTGTAGCTATAATAGAATAATGAGCTTGGCAATGTGAAATGAAAGAGGTAAAAACTTTGGTGTATGTGAGATGAACTTTGAACTTGTTTATAAAAGAATGTATCTCCTTAGAAGGACTTGCATTGTTAGAATCTGGTCTTGTACCTTGAAGACTAAACATTAAAGGCGTACTAAGGATGTTGAAATTATTTAATTGAGATAATAGTTATGGAAACTAAACTTGATTGTGATTTTTCAGCAACTGGCTTCACACGGGCTGTTTGATGTACACGTAAAAGCCACAGGTGATATACACATTGATGATCATCACACAAATGAAGACGTTGCCCTTGCTATCGGAACAGTATGCAAACCATTTCATGAGCTGGTTCTTTCATTTGTTTTTTTGTTTTCTATAATACAAATTACAAATTTTCCTTGAAACTAAAACGTGTTTCAGTATCCTGCATTAAAGATTTGTGTGCAAGTTATATCTTTATATAATTTAATATTTCACATTTTCCTTTCTATGCAATATGGCATTGAAGTAATTACTGGTGATTTCAACGTAAGTCTTTATGTTAAAACTAAGAGTTTTCTGTTACTACGTCTTCAGGCTTTGCTGCAGGCTCTTGGTGATAGGAAGGGTATTAACCGGTTTGGCAACTTCTCTGCTCCACTTGATGAAGCACTGATTCATGTTTCACTGGTAATTTGGGTACTGTTTGTAGAAATAGTGATTAATTGTTAGATAATATTAACATGTGTGTTGGGGGAAAGTGTAATCTTTCCTTGCTTATAAGCATGGTAAATGGATAAACGCACTTAAGAAAATGTTAGGACTTGTTATGTGTTAGCCTTCATAATTTTAGGGATTCATATTTGTAATGTGCATAAAGAAATTCAATTTATCTCCAGGTTGTGTTTGGATGAGGATCCCTAAAATTTCAAAAAAATTGAAATGTTTTAAATTTGAATTACTTTGATTTAAATTTTCCTCATCTTTTAAATGGTTCTTTTGGAGATCTATTCAAATTCTTAATTTAGACAGAGTAATTTAATTTCTACTATATGTACAAAATAAAAAATATATTTAAAAATTGAAATTTTACTATTAAATATTATGAAAATAAGCATGAGCTAATTTAAATATTGTATGATTAAAAAATAATATAAAATAAAATAATATTAATAATTCAAAAATACAGATATTGACACCTTTTTTATCAATATTGTTATAGAGAAGGTAGATGGAAGAGAGAGAAAGGAGGTAATGAAGAGAGGGAGAGAAAAATAAAACTGAAAAGAGGGGAAGAGAGAACAAAGAGACATGGGAGAGCAGAGAGGAGACATAAAGGCAAGAGAAGAGGGAACATGAAAAATTTTAAATTCATATTTTTTTTATATTCTTACCATTTTAAGTAATCAAATTTTTCTGATAAGTTTCTATAATTTCATTTTTTTTTCTATATTCTCTATCGAAAAACATATTTTACCAAAAACAATTCAAATTCTCAAAAAAAAAAAAAAGTGAATTACCTTTTTAGAATTCATCATCCAAACACTGGGTTAAAGTTTGTTTACTTTTCAGATATCGAAGTATCACACTACTGACTGAGCTTTTGTTTAGACTCATTCATTATCAGCTCTATAAGACTTGTACTCAATGCTTCGGAGTTGAAATTAGGAAGTTCTAGTGTCCAATCTGATCACTTTTATAAGCTTACTTTTCCACTATAAATAAATATGTTGTTTACTTGATTACTTTAGGATATCTTTTACCTCAGATTCCCCTATGTCAAACAGTTAGTTATATTAGAGCATCACATCATAGTTAATTATAGTAGATAGAGGGACAGATTTTTAGCTAGGTAGGAGAAGAAGGAATTGTAATCTAATTTTTTTACAATTGGGTAAATAGAACAATAGATAAGTTTTAAGGAGAAACTCTTAGAGGATAAATCTCTCACTTTTTGTTCATTTTCTCTCATTTCTTCTCAATTCCCCCATCATGTGTTTCTTGCACACTTTTCCAGGATTTGTCTGGTCGACCATATCTAGGTTATAATTTGGACATACCCACTCATAGGGTTGGAACATACGATACTCAGGTAGTGTAACATGTTAAGTTACTTCATTGAAGTTTGGAATTTTATCTATTGAGCTTATGATGTTTCCATAGTTATTTTTATATGAATCTTATTATTTACTAATGAATCCACTGGGTATCCTTATTTATAGTTGGTGGAGCATTTCTTCCAATCATTGGTGAACACGTCTGGTATGACACTTCACATTCGACAGGTATTAATACATAGGTTATAATCAATTATAGTCATAAATTAGCAAATATATTTGTACATATATCACTATGAAAGAAATATACTGAATGTTATTGATGTTTTACCAGGGCTTTTTGATGTTTCTAGTTGATGTTTTTCTATTCCTATTATGAAAACCTTGTAACAGAATGAACATGTATATGCATTCCTCTTACCCAGCTTGCTGGAAAAAATTCCCATCATATTATCGAGGCAACCTTTAAAGCTTTTGCTAGGGCTCTTCGACAAGCAACAGAGTATGATCCACGTCGCCGTGGAACCGTACCAAGGTATGTATATTACCAATGGCAAAGCCTTTATTTATTTATTTTTTCGCTACTCCTTTTTGTTCTCAATTTTGTTCTTAGTCTCTTGATGTTTTACAGTTTCTAAGTCTCATATCCTTAGTTAAATGCACTATCTGCCATATTTTCTTGTGTTGTAGGATGGATTAATAACTAAAGTGACAGATATTAAGCGAGTGTATTTTAGGCCAAATATACCAAATGCTTTTTTTAGCATTTTTGCAATAAAATTTAGGATTAGAGCAAGTGTATTGGTGGCTGCTAGTTTGAAAACCGTTTATATTTTGACATTTTTTCTCATAAGAAATGATATACTAATCAATTTTGTTTGTTTATATACATGCTTTGCATTTACATTTACTATGTGTGTATGAAAACTATGGGAATTTCCTTGAATGTTATTGTTATCTATCCATCATTTTCTTTGTGCAGTTCGAAAGGAGTTCTGTCTCGTAACTGATATCGTCTTCTGTTGGTGGGACTTGATGTTTCTATTGGCACAAGACTGGCCACTGTAGACAATATTGTATGTATATTCATTTTAGAAATAAAAATAATTTTGAAGTGTATTTCGCTGTACATTTTTAAATAATATTTTTACATAATTTTTAATCTCCAATCAATATTGTGATAGAAAAAAGTAATATATATTTGATCATTTGTGACTGAATAACAATATAAATTTCATTTTTGTGTTTTTTCTCATACTTTCATCCTTTTCTTCTGACGTTTTGAAGTCACCATAATTTATCACACGTCTGTATTTCTTTATTCACAAGTGTCAACCAAAATTTAGTCACGATGTATCTTTTGACATAAACCCAATCATGATTATCGTTTTCTCAAACAAATTTAAATTGAATTTTACTATCTATTATTGTAATGAAAGACTTGTAATAACATATAGTTAGAGTACGACACTATATAGTTAAGAAATAACAATTAAGGGTTCAAAAAAAGATAATTGATACAATCTACATTAATTTTCTTCTCAGTTATTAGAATGAATAGGGTGAAGTAGTCTCCATAATATGTTGAAAAGGAAACAATTTCAAGGTATCACAATCAATGTTTATGTATTTTACCCTATACATTATTAGAATAAGCATGAAAGTACCTCTTAGAAACATTGTTTTAGTGTTGAAAATCCATTTGGGCCTTTTACTTTTTCTCTTATTTTTTAATTTCTCTTTTGTATTGTCTCATTAGATTGATGTATTCCAAAATTACAGAGAAAGAAAATAGACCAAAAAAATTAAGGAAAAAAATATTATATCATAAAGTTTAATATAAATTTATTTAAATTCTTCATAACTTTACCAACGCTAAAAGGTTTTTTCAATGCTAATTATTGTCGTCAAATATTGCGCATCACAATTTTAGACAAACCAATATATCTTTCATCTACAAGTCAAAACACTAGTGAGAAATCAAACTCTGATCACATGTTTAAAAGATAATGGATGTATCAACATTGAAGGTAAGCTATACTTGAATAGTTCAAAAAGAAAAAATGAAGTGATATATATATATATATATATATATATATATATATATATTTGTGCCCTCTTCATTATTTAAGAAAAATATTATTTAAATGAAAAAAGTTTTAAAAAAAACTAATCGTTTTAAAAGAGATGTCACTATGTTATTTTAACGAGTATTCTACACCATAAATGCTATCATTTGTTTTTAATTGAACTTTTTCATAAATATTATTACTTATAGATAATATATTTATTTCTATATTGCTAACTCCATTGTGTATCAAGTTCTAGTCTTTCTATGTACCTCAGCAGATGCGCAATTTTTTCTGTTTTAAGAAATTCAAACTAAAAATGTAGTGCATAAGATGTCTTTTCTCTTTGGCTACAGAACCATAAATATATGTTATCACTAAAGACATCATTATTGAGAAGGTTCTCTGGATTCTAGGTGGAATCAATCAAGTTGCAGAAAGCATAATTTATTGAACAGAACTCATTTGAGTGGGGAACTTTGAAAAACATTTTAATGCTTTCAAGACTAATAAGCAAATGTCATGCCTTATTCAATCTTTTGAGTGGAATTTGTATGAAATAAAATAGAATAGTGACAGAGACATTACCATTTCGCCAAACCAAAATGGCCAAAAACACGCCATAGTAATTAATAAAATAAAAGGAGGGTTCTAAAAAATAGTAAGAAAGTGTACCATAAAGATCTTTGGCCAATTCTTATTTGCTGAATTATTAAAATATAACATTTTCTGAACCTAACTCCAACTTCTGCTCCATACATCATTTCTAAGCATTAACTAACAATCCATGAATTTGAAAGCTATTCAACAATGTCAAATTGGCTTATGTCATGAAAACTACCAGCAAATTTGAAATTAAAATACACATAGATGCAAAGCTTGTGATACACTAAGATCCCACTAAAGGATTAGTGTTGACACATTGAAGTAAAGCATTTGGTAATAGTTACTTAAAAGTAAGAATACTAAATATATTTCTCAACACATTCCGCCAAATTTTGAATTTTCTAATAAATATCAATCAATAAAAGAAAAGATATGCATATACTTTTTCCACTTCCTTTTGGTGGAGCAATCGTGACTCTTAACGAAGAAGTTTGTCAGAAACATGACTTTGCCCTATTAGGAACTATCTTTTCTTTTCTTGTCATGAATTTTCCATAACTTAGCGACTTTGTAGATGTGAATCTAACAGATGTTTCGCTATGTGGATCATCCTACAAGTTTATAGTGTCTAATCACTGTTTTAAACTATTCAGTTATGAAATTTTGATAAACTATCAACCCTGTACCATGTGTTGCATCATTTAAAATACTATCTTCCATGAATTAAAAATATAAGCGGTTATTTCTATCAATGGAATCTTCTAACTTACAACAGTGTGCATCAATCTATCTGTAAGCATGTCACTCGCAAGAGATATCTTCCAAGATTCTGTGTACCGTAATTGTCAAGTAAATAGTTAGTGAAAGTTTGTATTTTGTTACGGTGACAGAAGGTTAATATGTGAAAGAAACAACACAAAAAAAAAGTATGGCCCTGTGACCAACATCTAAAATAACTACGATACAACAATCAGTTTGTAACGCAACATTAACCATGTACACAAAATATTGCCAAAAACCATGACATCACCATCTCCAAGGCTAACAGCATCTAAAACATTTGGCACGAAATGATAATTTTCATCATGTCTCGTTTGAAAAACAAATCTTTATCAGATGGTCTGCAGCTACAGACTTGATGTATACTAAACTGCATTTTCCTCAAATCCACATTGCTCAGTTAAGCATCAGCAGGGTAAATCAGAAATTTAAAAACTGTTTGCACATTTAACAGCAGGAAGCAGGATGGCATAACCGATCAGTTCAATTAATCCGTTCTTCCACAATCATGCAAAGACAATATTATGTTTCATCATATAACCAAGAGTTACCGTTCGCTTAGAAGTGCTCATTTTGTGAATCTTGCTCTGTATAGTCTCTCAGCAACATACTCCACTGTCACCATTCTGCCATCAAACAGTCGTCCATGCAAAGAATGTGCTGCTGAACAACATGCTTCGGCTCTTCTATACTCAACAAGAACAGAACCCGGTTCAAATACATGATCATTATCATCTTCCGTATCAGTTACCTTTTGGGGACCAACTAATTCGAAACGAGTAACACGTTCAGAAAAGCCTTCCTGAACTGCAGAAACCGTGCCTTTTGAATCCGTGTTTTCCCCCACAATCTTATTTTCAACATCCACACCTGTATCGTTAGCAACCATTTCATCATCCAATTTGGGTACGTCATCGGATGTATCCTGTTGATCAGGATATTCTTGTATGATACTAGAAGGTATGCTCTTACCGCCGACATTTTCAACTGCTGTATCATTCACAAGTTGTTCTTGACATGATTCATCATCAAAAACTTCAGCATTTTTATCAGTATTAACACCGGTACCACCATCAACTTTATATTCTTCCAATTCTTTCGCATCATCAAATTTAACCCAATTTGTTGCTAAAGATTTGGGGTCAGTAGCCCTGTCTGAAAAACTAGATTTTGTACTAACAGAGTTGGTGTCTTGAAAAACTTTAGATTCCACTTCATTTATGACTTCACATTCTTCTAATTTGGTTGCTAAATCCTTTTCACTGCTATGCCTGACTACATTAATTGATTTAATAGTCCCAAATCTGCAAGATAAAAGGGATTTCGAACAATAAGTGTTTATACTTTATAAACTTTTAAAATAAGAATAATTCCAGATCAAAAGCAAATACAGGGTTATGACCTTGCACATTCAAATCGTACATCATCTAAAATTTCTTCAATTGTCATGTCAGATAGAGACGAAATAGACTCCGCTGCGAACTATACATATAACACAAACATAAACCAAAAGTAATCATAACGATGTGTAATGTAACTAGAAATATAACTAAAAGGAGAAACATGTATTTGACCCAAAGCGAGCGAGACCCTAACAAATATTTGTACTCAGTCCAGAGCTCCCTTTCATATGAAAAAAGATTGGTGGGAAACGGATCAGCCACGGACCACAAGCTATAGACAGAATTAGGAATCTTTTTTGGTGAATTGCTCTCTCAACTTGGCTTTGAATCAGGATGATTTAGATTCAAATATGAAAAGTAACAGCTTTATTACACACAGAGCCTTCCGTCTCCTACCCAATCTTGTAACACAATAACAGACCCTTAACCCCTCTTCTCTGTTACTTATTTCCTCCCATTCAATTATTATCTCTCAACTGACTAATCATCAATTCTGTAAGAACTTTGGTCAATAGTAACAACTGTTCCCTAGTATAAATCCCTTGCCGCCCGCCCCCTCTCCCTTCCTTCTAACATAGACCTTCTGGATAGATGACCAAACAAAAACATTACATAGTGCAGTTTAAATTTTAATACTACAAGCATTTTAAAAATTAAATTCACACCATTCAAAATAATCCTTTCTGACCAGAATTACTTTATCTTTTACAGCTAACAGATACACTTAAAAAAATAGGAATGGAAAAAACCCAACTGAAATTGAATGAAAACATAATAACCTCATAAAAGTTAAGTAAAGGAATTTGTACCACATTTTTAATCTCTAGTACTGGTGTAGGCTTTCTGAGCAGTGGTTTTGCATGTTCTGGAATCCCATAAGACGGTTCACCAGCATTTTCCTGGAGTATTTTTATTTTATGTAAAAATGTGGTTATACTTCAAACAAACCAAGGAATCGTATCCAAGAATTAGAGTGAGACTATAGGGATCACTAGATGATGAGGTTACCAAAGGTGATGATGCATCAGGCATTGCCTGAACAACTGTAAGTACTTCCCCTCCCAGCTTCATACCATTCATACCAGCACAAGCTTTGATGGAAACAGAGTGATCCGAATACTGAACACAGTTTGATCAAATCAACGTTCAATAGAACATATGCAAAAGGAAAGAGAACTAAAGTATATAACAGTACACATTAGCTTTCAGATTTTGCTTCATCTTAGAAATGAAAAAGATACTGAAAAGAAGAAAAAAGTGACAGCTTTTGGCATAATGGGTTTTTATCTGCCAAAAAAGAAGCTGCATTTATAAAATTGTGTGCACCTATAATAAATCAACCCAAAGCCAGCAGTTTAATTAGGTTAGTTTAATTTGTCTGAATTACTATGAAAGATAAAAAATATTGATTTGAGGTTTTCAAAACCGTTCAATAGGCTCAGAAAAGGGATGCCTCAATTATCTTCTTAAAATGACAGTGAAGCTTTAAAAAAGAAGCTTCAAAAGGAAGAGAGAAATGACTGTCTCAATGGTTGAAGTCCCTTTTCCATGGTGACATCCCACCCTGCAGGGGAAAAAGTATTTCTTCGTTTCTTCACACTTGGGTTGAGACTGAATTTGTAAATATGTTGATGAAAGTACACAACAGATAGAGGATTTTAGAAAATAAAATATAAATAGACAAAGTTGAGAAAAGAAAATTACAAATGAAAAAACCAAATACCTATCACAATTCGTCATTCTAATTTCTAACAGATAAGTATTTATAAATGGACCCTTGAACCACTTGGGCTTCGCTCAGTAAGTGTAAATTATAATACTTCCATTGTACAGAAGGTAAAAAACTATTAAAAGATCAATACGGAAGAAATGCAGCATTACCTCCAGAAAAGCACATGATGCATTGCTGGCGTTGGTTTCAAAGTGGTAAGCCTTCAAAGATCCAAACGCACTAGCAATCTCCATAAGCTGAAAAGAAATTAAAGAAATAAATAGGCCTTAGTCATCAAACGAAAGATAAAGAAAGGACATTTAGTAAATAGATGGAGTTCCAAAAAACTCAGGTCGCCAAGTTAAATTTTGAAAAAGGATTTTTCGTTTCATTTCTTAATTATTACCATCTCAGAAGAAAGAAGGTTTGAAATTCCACCAATGAAGATCTGCCACAACATAAAGGATACAATCATTATACAAACAATTAATTGTGCTATAAAGTAGAAAAAAGGAAAGCATGCATATAGTTCAATTAGAGTACCAGAGTCGAAAAATTAAAAACTTGGATGGGACACTGTGAGCCATTAAAAGAGTCAAAACCAGAATACACTTAAAGCTATTAAGTCAGGAAACGATAACTGAGCAGACAACATAACAGGCTAAGAAGATCCTTCAAATAAAAAAACCAATCCCCAACAAATAGTACCAAGTTATTTTGTCGACATGACAGTTACAAGTTTGATGAAAGCACTAGTTACACAAGTTAGACCAAAAGAAAACAAGATATAATAAATAAGCTCATTAACACTAAAATGTAAGAACAAATTAATTTATACTAAAACAGTTAGATTAAGAATTATATAGGGTGCTAAGCAAAAAATAACATCCAGATTGACACTTACACATGAAAGTAAAAATTATTGATTTACATGCATACCTTGTGAGGTGAATCAATTACAACATCACTTATTGTGACAGTAGCATCCATTGATCTCTCTGGTTCACCAGTCTGCATGAAAATAGCAATTGTCTGAAAACCTGCTACATGGATGATAACCACAATATACCTTAGAATTGTAAGGCTAACACAAAGGCATTAGTTTGTAATAATATCTTGAGTGATAGAGAAAAACGAAATTAAGATCTGTTGACATTAATCATACTTTTAAGATGACTGTAAGCAACATAATTAACGTAACCAAAAATATAAACATAAAAGATCATCCAACTACTCAAAATACTGCTCAGACCTTCTCAGATCAGAAATTAGCCAAATAAATTAGTACCTGACACCTAAGCAACCAAAATATTGTACATTTAATTTATATTATTCGTTAGAGAAGTTGTTCCACATACATTACAATAAATATCCAATGCAGCACATAAAATGATTCTTCTTTCAGAGGTTAGAATCATCATAAGAGGATCCCAGAGATCAAAAGATGTCAAATAACATGATATTTCTTTTGTTTTTCCAGGTGATTGAGGTAAAATTCAAGATGATTTTTCCTTACAAATACTGCCTTAAAAAGTACCAATTAATCAGCATTTCCACATTTCAGATCATTCATACCACCCATAGTAACTTCAAATAGCATACCAAGAAGAAAAAAACATGTTCCAAACACTTGAATATTTTATTCTTTTAATGCAGTTCAGAAGCAAAGACCACCTTCACAGTATCAAAGGGTCATCTATGAAAGAAATTAAGACAAAACTGAGGCCTCAATCTACCAGAACCAAAACATTATAATTTTTTGTCATGCATTTATGTGGCATGGGGAAATACCCTGCAAAACAGCATACTTGATTTGCCATAAAATCAAATGATCTTGGGATCATAACAAAATTAACAGAGTTACTATCAAAGCACCCTCCAGCAATGAAGTTACACAAGTATATTCAACCTCCAAAAGGATGCCATATAAGGATGGAATACCAGAGGACTGCTTAAAAGTTAGAACATTCTTCATTCCTTTAAGCTTAAGTAATAGATACATGGCATTGATGTATTAAAATTGACAACAGTGAGAAAAGAACCATTTAGATTAATATGTAGACACTCTGAATCAATAAAGGTTCTTCTTTAAGCTATGTATGTGCTGTGTCAAGTGATAAAAACTAATGCACATAAAATATTATGTGAAAGGGGAGAAAATACTGAGTAAAGAATAGATGATGTTTTTACAAAGCAACATAAACCAAATTTTCGAGCCTTGGGATATTCAGTATGATGATAAATCAGGATCCCACGGAAAAGAACAAAGCAGGCACTGGAACCGCGAGTGACATAAGAAAGTCAGAAATAACTTGCAACCCATAGCACTTACATGCTGAACACGATAGAACAAACAAAGCATGAGATCATAAATAGCATTGTCAGAGCAGCCTAGAACAATAACCCTGAAACATTGGCCAGCTAAATCCTGGTAACGCATCAAACTTGCCAATACACCTGGAAGTCTTCTTAATTAGGAGTCAGCTTCATCACCATCGAGAATGTGTATTACGAAATACCCCATATAAACATCCTATTTAAAAGATTCCAATACTAGGGTCAGAAGATTTCTCATAAAATGGAACAAGCAGATCACTCCATGTGAATTATAAAGCTCTTGAAGCTACAGAAGCAGTTTCTAGCATTTGGTTATGAACAATATGAATTTATTGTCCAAATGTCCAAGAAACCTATCACTAAAAATGTCATGAAACACAATACTAGATTAATAAAGTACACCCTCCCAGCAGTACCCAGAGGACTGGAATTGTGTCTCAGGCAAAGTTGAGATTTAAGCCTTCAAGGCTGAGGACAAGACAGCCTCTAAAGGTTAGCACCTACTGACACAAGATTCTTCAGTGACAACAAAATTAAACTAGGAGGTTCTTTTCTTATGATTATAATTTTTATCATTTTTTTATATATGGAAAAATTAGGATCTAGTACTCGTTATATTTCACACACAAGAAAATTAATTTGCAACCAATACAATATTGCCCACCTCTAATCAGAATAATATTCGTTGAATTCCTGGCAAGCACTGGATATGTCCTTCAACTCTAAGCACCATTTTATCATCTGCTATAAAAATTAGGAAAATTGGGTGTTCAAAATTTTGTGCCATGGTGCTGTTTATGCAGTCATTCGGAGCATTAGATTGGAGTAGAATTCTCAAATTACTGAGAATTTTTTTTTCTCAAAACTTGCCTTGGAATTGGATTAGGTATCATTGGTATTCAGCACACAGCTATTCCAAGGAAACTGATCTTTCTGGCATAGAGATCGATTGGGTAGATTTACTTGTTTATTTATAAGTTTTTTCTATCACAATTAATTCTCCCCTAAACTATTTATTCTGCTACAGAATAGACGTATTAAAAAAACCTTACGTCCAAAAATAATATAGCTTGAGATGGGATATATGGAACAATGGCTTAGCTAAGAGAAAGAATGTAACAAAATTTACCTTTAGAAAGGCAAGCCAATTTGACATAGTTTGCAGGATAGATAAACTAAAACGCAAAATTCTCATGTTTCAGTTTATCTTAAAAGATCTTCATATCCAAGACACAAGAAAAATCAAACAGCTGAAAGGAAAAACTATTTGGGTCCACATTTTAAGCTAAAGAAAATAGAAATAACTTGATAGCTCAAATTAGTTGCATTTCCATAACATAATCCTGAGAAAACATACATTATAATGATTGACTCGTTACTTTTAGATATATATACAAAACATTCAACATAAATTTAGAGCACAAAAACGATAAGATGCAATGAAAGTTTATACATGCCCAGCCCAGGTATCTGTTGCTTTGTGGAGAGAAACTAGAATATAAAAACAGGACTGTCTGACTAGTCTAACAGTGTTTCAATTAGAAAATATTAAAATGTTCAGTAACTATGTGCATATTAAACGAGTGGACAGCCTTAGCAGATGCACAATAACTTGAACCATCCCTACATTCAGTTATGATAGGAAGGTCATTAGAGGGAATAAAAATTATGTTACCTAGGAAGTAATTTGTAGTTGAAAGTGGAAAAGATCAATTACATATTACACGTAGCACATAATCTTCATCAAGGAGATATATCTAGACCTTTCTAAACAAGAAAAGTTTACATAATCTCAAATCATAAAAGTAAATCCTTCTCTAAGAAAACCAAACCATTAATCTGGGTCCATTAAACTACTTCTGGGAACCAATGATGAAAACTGTCTATCAAATTATAAAGCCTGCATAGGTCTCTGTCAGTATGACAACATACAATCCAATGATTCATTGATTAAGACAACCTATAACACAAAATATCTAATAGACCCTTCAGTACTAGGGCATATATGAAACAGTTCCTAAGGGATGGGAAGTAGAGAATCAGCTTATATGGAGAAAGGAGAACAGAGTAGTGAATATTCAATTGTAGCATAACAGGATGCCTATCTAGCAGTGACAGCGACAAATGAGTAGGGAAGAGGGATGAAATAAATGAGAGCAGACACAGGAAGCACTTAGGCAAGTAATTTTGTAATAGTTTAGGTAGAGATGTAGGCAAACCCTCAAAAAATCAGTATATGCTTCTATATTTTCTTTCTTTGGTGTTACCAGGTCAGTTTTCCCTATTATAAGGAGCTACACTCCATTGTTTCTCATAAAACATCAGGTCCTATCAATATCAATTTCTGGAGTGGATTCTTCACAGTTTGAAATAGAAAGGCAGAGCCTTTGCAAGAAATTCATGCTGCAAGTCTGGGTCCTCTGAAGATTAATTGAGTGGAAAATGCAGTTTGGTAACAATTGGAAATTTACAAAATTGATTACCATGAAATTACAGAAAACACAATCATATATTTATATTTTATTCAGAAATGCACATACACCTAGGTTTTAATTTTCCGTCATCATACAGACAAACTACCAGTATACCAGATGTCTATAAAAGCAAGTCCAATTAATGTAACATTAATTTGAAATATGGGAAAGAGATAGTGCTGCCTATATTTCATTTCCCTTCTATTGGCAATAGCTTCTAAATATTAAAAACAACCATATATTATTCAGAAAATTACACAAGTTCATTCATTAAAGGATAAATTGTCCAAATACACCCAAAATTGATCATGTCATAAAATTCAAGAAACCTATAGATATAAACAAAAAGTATGGAAGAATGCACAAGCATAATAAATTGAATCTTTTCAAATTGAAACAGCGCTATCATCACAGCATCAATAAGCAAACCAAAATCAAAGGAAAAAGATACAACTCGATTAAAAGCAGGTATAGGTAAGCAAAGAAAGTGGTGGTAAGACCAATTCCATGGTTTGATCCAATAGTTATCTATAAATGGTTGCATAATTTTTTTAAGTAAACTAAGAACATTTTGGTAGAGTAAACATTAAAATGTAATATCTACAATCTACAATGAAGCATATAATAAAAAAATCAATCCAAGAGAAAAATATCAAACACATCAACAGCTATTATATTAACAGTCTTAGTTCTATTATATAAATGAAAGAATAGATGAATGGATAAGGTTTTCAATCTTACTGCAACTTCAACATAGTCTTTGGGTCGTCTAATTTTCACAATGGAGCCAAATAGTGTATTGCCATCAAAAGAAAGAGCAGATGATGCATCCTCAGCGGTAAGGAATTCTACAAGAGCTTGGCCCCTATCTTTATGCAACTGCACAAAAGAAATACAAGAACAAATTCAGACGCATTTTTTCATAAGAAAATGGAAAACTAAATTTTCATATTTTACACTACAGACTCACAACGCAGCTGATGCAAGGTTGAGCTTGCTGGATAGGATTTACCCGACCAGAGAGTAAGAGGTTATTGAAGCAATCCATCACAGCTTTCTCAGAGGCAGAAGCAGGTAGATTCTCAAGATAAAGTCTTCTAATAGGCCGGGTAGCTTGTGTCAATTGAACAGAATCAATGTTGGAATTTTTCCCTATTATTACATCATTTGGAAAAGATATTGGTCGACGCTTCACAAGGGCTAGATCAAGAGAATTGGTTGAGACCACTCCATGCATGTTGGACAACACAGCACCATTTGATAATAGAAAACTTGAAGAAACAACAGTGGGAGAAGGATTATTTGCTCCTACAGGGGGTAGATCCCATCCAGCACGTTTCTTCTCAAGAGAGTGCTTAGATGGGGAAGGAGTCTTAACAGCAGCTTCACTTTTCCTCTTCCTCGGAGAATAGCCACCAAGTCCACTTGTAGAGCCACCATGACGATGATGGTGACTACTTGAACCATTAGTTGATACTTTACTTTTATCAGTATCAGGGTGCTTTTTTCTAGAACTATCTTTCAAAGAATGCATAGATGACTCTTTTCGCTCTCCATCTTGATAAGTACGTTTTTGCTGCCTTGGTGGAAAAGAAGGTGAACTATCCTCACGCTCTCGACTTCTTGAACGTCTCCTCTTTGCTATTAATTCTTCATAATGTGACTTGACCTTAGCCCGCCTCTCCTTCCTCTCATAACTGTGCATCTTATGATGTTTCACAGCATCATGTTTCCTCGGTGTACTCCTGTCTTGAGTTTCATCATCTCCATTTTGGTATTTTCTCTTGGTTTCCCTTGCATATTTTTCCCTACCACCTGCATGCTTATCCTTATCTGATTCTCTATAATGCTTCTTTTCAGGCACTTCTTCAGAGTTATTGCCTAACCACCTTTTCAATCTCCAGCTATTATCTCTATCATTATCATGCCTCTTTTCGATAACATACTCATTAGGATTCTCATCCTCTCCAACATGGTTTTTTTTCTTTACTTTCCTTTCAGATTTTGGTCTATTTTCTTCCACATAACTCTCCCTATCTCTTGAATGCTTATTTCCAGCTTTATACTCAGAACTTTCATGAATTTTCTCATTTTTTCTATGACCAAACATCTCTTTCTCAGTCTTTTCTTTGGTCATCTTGCCTTTATTATTTAATCCAGCACTTGATTTAGTTTCCAAATTATGGTTAGCCCTACCTTTCACTTCAATTAAATCATCTTCCTTTACATATGTATTTTGAACCTTCTTTCTAGAACTTACTTTCACATATTCCTCAGAAGCATGTTTCTCCCTGCCAAAGAATGAGCTTTTGTCATGTTTATGGATCCTGGCAGACTCAAAATGATCATCAATTTTCTCTAGAGAACATCCAAGTGCGGGGTCTTTAACATTTTCAAGCAGTTCTTTGTTTCTTCTTCTAAGCATAATCTCTTCAAAACTAAATGGCCTTGTACGGGCTGCACTCCCTTCATCACAATTATCCCCAGAAAGCTTATCACTTTTTCCATGCTTATCCTTTGCACGATTAGATTTGCTCATGTTGTATGATGCAAACCAAATATTACAAAAGACATTAATCACATCCCATCTAAGAGATTAGTAAGGAGAGCGCCAGTGAAGGAGAGTATTGAAAACTTGGAATTAAAACCATCAAATGATAGATTATACTATTCCTGAAGAAGCCAAAAAAGGAAAGACAATGACATCACAACCACAAACATGAAACTATATGTAATAATTCATTCAACTGAATGGAAAACAGAAAGTCCAGTTCAAGCATTAATATGTTCACCAATTCTGTCCAATAATGTTATGAAGGAATGATTGACTACAAAATGAATATATTATAAATCAGCCTCCTCTAAAGTGAGCAAGTCACATTTGAGAGCAAAATGGGTAATCGCAGTTGTCGATAAGAAAAATAAGAGTTGACGTTCCGTATACATGCATTACATATAAACCAAACATGTGTAACTGAAACTCCTCACTTTACCCTTACTCATTTTAGAGGACCAAGTTAGAATAGTCTATAGGCTTGTTCCTTAAATTGATCCAGTCACTAGAGGATATGTTTGTTTGTCAGTAATGCATGGTGCATAATAAATAACAAACTGAAGCTAACTGTAGCAGAATAAAACCATATAAAAGATATACATAATTCACCAGAGTGCAAACTTTTGTAGGTCCTAGGACACAAAAAGCTTAATTTAGTAAATAGCATAAAAGCTTGTTAGGTTTAAAGTTTAATAGAACTGTTTTTTATCAAATGAATTTTGAACCATGAATGGAATTGGGATGTGTGCCCAAATTAATCTCATAGCCAGTGTTGTCAATAGCATATAACAGAAAACTGCAAAAAACTTAAATCCACTATATCATATGGCAGATAGCGACATGGGCAAATAGCAGAAACCAAATAGCCGGCAAATTTTTAGTGTATAAGTGACAATGAGAAAAATAAAAAATAAGAAAAATAATTCAAATTTGGAAGAAGTTGAGGTTAAAGAAAAGATAAAGGGGAAAGAAGGAGGAGAGGATTAAAGGAGAAAGGGAAAGATTTAAGAAAAGAGCGAACAAAAATCACAAAACAAATAATGTTACCTGTAAAAACAGAGGAATAAAAACAGAGGCGTTTCTGGACTGGAGGAGAATTTGAAGTGTTTAGAGTTTTAGAGGAGATAATAGAAATTTTAGTGAGAGAATGACACTCAAAGGTTGTAAGGCCTGGAAATAAAAAAGGATAACGTGGGGGCTTATTTTAGAAGTAAGAAAACCCAAGACAATCAGTAAAAAGTTAACAAATGAATATAATAAAAGAAGAACGAAACCAATAAACAAAAGCACTAAGACTCTTATGTTTAAAAAAGCCAAGTGTGTCTTCGTATTGAGTGCTACCCAAATAAGCACAAAGAAGATGCAACAACATAGCCCAAAGCTTTTCCCCACACAAGATTTAAATCCTTTTAATGGTGTCACTGAGAATTTTCTTGATCTTGTGTAGCAAGTCTTGCAATACAAATTCTTTTACCTTAAGAGACATCTTTTCACAAATACACAGAAATCATTCCTTTATTTCATCCAAGATACCTAAATAGTGTGATGAGTAGATGGTCGCCAATTTTCATCTACAAAACAATGCTAGTACATTTCTTGTTGAACTTGCATTTCATATACTCTATTTTATTTCTTACCCTTAATTCACGGTACATAAGGAATGGTTGTGATTAGCATTAAAATAAACAACCGCAAAAGCCTTATCTTATCCCACTAAAAACATCCGATACATAAAATGTACGACACCATTGGACTCAACAAAATAGCTTGGCATTCTAACAAATAAAACTTACTACATTTCTTTGGAATTGTAACAATTAACAAAATCAAGACAAATGTGTGTGATTGACATAGCACTAGTACTACTTTCTTTTTTCATTTAACCTTTTAAAATCAACTTCTCACATTCTCAGGAACCTCAAGTTCCTGCTCTGGAACACCTTGAAATTACCTATTCATACATACTCATAAGAAGGGGAAGTCCTATCACAGCGGTAAACTTACGCCTTCCCAAATCCATAAACAGTCTCTTCGCATATGCAACGCTTACAATTACCCTCCCACCGTAATAGCCTCGCTTTTCTAATACATACTCAGCAATCACTAGAATTTATTTTCTCACTTGGAAATTGAAGTTAAACCCATACAAGCATTTTCGTTTTTCTCTTCAATAACCTAATCTATGACCTTAATATGCTGGATTACGATTGCATTCCTCCTCAATCCCATAAACTAGAGTTTGTGCTTCCCTCTAAAACACGCGGTACCTTGCGAATCCCGTAACCTAAATAAAAGGTGCTATTGCGAATCCTGTAACTTGCTAAACTTCACCAGCAACGTATAACGGTATAACCAAAACCTAATATTGAAAATTCGAAAAATGCTATGGCGCAAAGAGAGGGAGAAGAGAGAGAACCTGGATAGAGGAGAGTGAAGGCGCCGCTGTCTACGACGGAATAGCGGCGGCGTGGAGAGTGAAAACGAAATGTAAGAGCAGTGGGTTATCTGAAATCACGAAATAGTATTTCCTCGTCTCATCTTCTCCTCTTATTTCGAGAAGTAAAAAAATAAAATAAAATAAAAAATATTATATTATATTATATTTACATATAAATATAAAGAAAATTTACTTCGTATATAAACTTATTAAGAGAGTAATGTTATTATATATCATAATTTTTGTAAAGTTCATCTTTGATTAAAAGTTTTCATTACATATATTACATTTGCCAAATTTTATATCAATTTAGATTTATATTACATCCTTTATGTGATGTGTATTTTAAAAATATACTAAAATAAAAGTTATTTGATCAATTCACTATTATAATACGACTTTTAATAAAATTTAACATAAATAATTATGATGATGTAAAAATTATGTAAAAAACGAATAAATACGTGTAAATAGAGTAAATATATATGTAGTTCTTATAAACGAGTAAATATTTAATTTGGCTCCTTTTTTTTTGTTTTTTCTTAAATATTATTCATAATATCATATAACCCCATTCAGCAAAATATACTTTATGACTGTTGTCGAAAAAGTTATAAAAATTTATAAAACAAATATTATTATCTATTATTTATTATAATATTTACTTTATTATTTATTTTTATTTTATTGAAAAGTGTTTAAAATATTATTTTTTAGTTATTTGATTTTATTAATTTATCTTTTTATTTCTTTTTATGTCAAATGTAATATATTTTTTTATTTATAACTTACATTTAAAGTATTAATGTTTTTATATTATTTTTTATGATTTTTAATCACGTGATCATATAATAAAATTAAATATAAAAATATATATTTTTGTTTTATTTTAAAAATTAATATATAAAAAATTATATTTGATAATATAAATTATTTATAATGTTATTTAATAATTTTACCTTAAAAAAGTATCAATAAAATATTATAATTAATTTTTTATTAAATTATGATATTTTTTAATATATATGTAAAAATTAAATTAAAATCTATTATCTATTAAAATAATAGGGAATTTATTTTATTTTCCGTGTTTGTTTTGTTGAGAACATTAATGTTTTAGTCATTTGACATTATTAATTTTATGTTTTTATTTATTTTAACGTCACATGTTTATGAATATTTAATTTATTTATAACTTATATCTAAAGTATTAATTTTTTTTATATTTTTTATGATTTTTAATTATATAGTCATTTAATAAAATTAAATTTAAAAAAATATATTATAATTTTATTTTAAAAAATAATATATATGTATTTATAATACAAATTAGAATATAAATAATTTTATTATTGAGTAATATACATTTATAAGTAAAATATTGTATTTAATACATCATTTTAAAAATTTAAAATATATATTTATTGTAACAAAAAATTCACAATTTTTAATATTATAAATTTTATTTTATATTCTTAAAATTTATTGTTTAATGGTTTTAGCGGCACAATACAAAAACTTATGATTATAGTAAGACCAAAACAAAAAATAAAAAGGTTTAATTATTGAGATAGTCTTTATTTTCAGTTATTTTTCTTAAATAGGTTTCTTATTTTTTTTTCTTAATTGGTCATTATTTTTGAAAAATTGTAGTAATTAGGTCATTGTTGTTAATTTCGTACTAACATTATTAAAGAGGTGACACTGTGAGCTCGTGGTTTTTTTGAATTTTTTAAATATTTTGAAATTTTTTTGAAATTTTTTTGAGAAATAAAAAAAATTGTCATATGCCAAGCTGACATTGTGCCACGTGATAATGACATTGTGACGTGGCACTAACAGTGTCATGTGTCACTATCAGGCTACGTGTCATTGCATTTGTCTCAATTTGTCCCTTATTTTTATTTTGTTTCAATTTGGTCCCTGTATTTTTATTTTGTTTCAATTTTGTTTCCTGCATTTAATGATTAAAAGAATAAATTAAATATAATTTTTTGCTCGAGAGGGGTTTGAGAAAGTTGACGCACGAATAATTTTAGAATATTTAACTAAATGAAATAATGGTATGTATGTTTTCCAAATTCTTGTCTTTGAATTTGTTTCTCTTAAGTGAATTTTTAGCTATAATGTATTTCAAGTCTTAATGTTTAACTCCATAAACTTTTTATGAATTGTTGAGGAAGTACTGAGCACAAAAATATTTGTTATTGAGATAAAATAAAAATACAAGGACCAAATTGAGACAAAGTAAAAATATAGGGATCAAATTGAGATAAATATAATGACATGCGGCCTGACACTGTGGCACTGTTAGTGTCATGTCAACTGTCATTGCCACGTGACACAATATCAGTTTGACACGTGACGAATTTTTTATTTTAAAAGAAATTAAAAATAAAAATAAATCAAAATATATTTACAAAATTCAAAAAATAGGGACCCAATTTTGAGACAAAAAAAGTGAGGGACGTAATTAAGAAAAGTCACCGAAAATAACGACTATCTGAATGATTAAAACTTTATATATTCTAAATTGATTTTATCTTTATTCGATTTTAAGTTTTATAACAATATTTAAGTAAATACAAATATCATTGCAAGCTGATTATTTCAAGTTAAATTAAGCTTTAAACTACAACTTTCATGTTATATTAAGAAATATAACATCAACTAGAGATTAAAGAAATTTACATGAAAGATATATTAGAGATCCCATGTAAACTAGTACTAGTGCTAAAAATGGCTTTGACGTCGGTGATTTTTTGCCTTTAACGTCCAAAAAAAACATCGACATCATAGCGGGAGATGTTAGTTGACGTCGGAAAATGACAATTTTCAACATCAACCCACGTATTTTTTTGCCATTTTCTGATGTCAATCAACCCTTTTGTATTTTTTTTTTAAATTTAATCATTCACGAGATTCCTTTTTGGGGTGAGAATCATAAATAGATTGTTTTTTTTTTTCGTCTCAATTGGGTCCTTATTTTTCAATTAGACCATTGCCGTTAAATTGGACTAACAGAGTTAGACAAACGTTAACGTGACACATGCCGTTAGCCCAATTTAACGACAAGGGTATAATTGGATCAATTATAATAAAACAAATGGATTTATTTGAGATTCTCACTCTAAAGAGAGACTTCACGAATGATTAAACATATTTTTAATAAATAGTGATTCATTTTTACAACTTTACGAGACCTAAAAAACAGAAAACCAACAAATTTAGTCATGTTTTGACATTTTATATATGCAGAATTGAAGTATGAAGTATGAACTATAAACAAAATCTATCACAAGTGAATGGTGTTATAGTGAATAGTAGTGTATATTGACTATTAACTAGTGTTTTTTGGTTGAGATAGCTATAAGTATTATTTTTTTAAAAAAAAAAATTTACCACTCGTTAAAACCTTAATTTAAGGGGAAAACCTCATAAACCCTTACTTTGAGACTTTGTGAAGTATAGAAATTATTTGGAAAGTCAATTGTGACAACTCTTAAAACGACCATAACATTTGTTATAGGTTGTCGATTTGGCAGTATTATATATCGATTTCGGCTAGAAAAAATTTCCAATCACGTGGCATCTAGCATAGATAGATATTCCTTCTAAATTTTCAAAAAAAAATGTCGTTTTCTAATTTTCATCATTTTCTTTTTTGTTTTTTTCATACTTTAATATTTCACATACTTAGACTTTGAATTTTGATCTAAATTTTTTTGTAGGAGTTTCGCATGATATTTTAGCGCTTTGAGCAAATTTTTAGATTATTTGGAGTTGTTTTGAATATTCTATCAGTTTTATCCTAAATTTTAATATATACAGTGCATGAACAGTAAACAAGTTCAACAATACCTATATCAACAATACCAACAGGTTCAACCAATTTATAGCCCATAAAAAACGAAAACAAAAATTAAACTAACCTTTTTTAAGGTGAGTTCGCCAAAATAAAGTGTTGCCGCTAGTGAGGGAGAAAGGACAATGCGTTTATGCTCGAAAGAGTACCTTTGCACGAAACCAATAGAACAAAACAAAAGAAAAACATACCTAAAGTAATTAAACATGTATTTGTATAAAATGAAAGAAAGATTACATGTGTTGGTTGTCGAAAGCTTCGTTCGAACCGTCAAAGCTTTTTTTTAGTAGTATATATATAAACAAATTTAATATATTGATTTATCCATTTTCATAACCACTTAAAGCAAAAACATACAATTAAACACTTTTATGAGTTAAATTAGTTAACAAAATTTTTGATCGAATTGAGAATATGTGGTAAAGGTAATCCATAAAGTCTGATGTGAAAAATGACGTGATGGTGGCGTCAAGATCCCGTTGATGGTGGCTTTATAACCTAATATATGATAATGAAACTCCCACATAACATGTCACTACAAATGAATGAATGAGGAAGAAGCCGACCATAGAACTTGTTTGTAGTTGGATATACAGAACAATAACTGTTTATATTCTTTCAAAGCTCTCCATTCCACTCTTCTCCAATTATATGCATAGTTGACCTTTCTCCTAAATTAATTCATAGTCAAATTCAATAATTGCAACTTCAACAAGAGTTTTACTTACTATCTTTTAATCACACTTTTGCAACTAATCTCAGACTTTTTTAACAGAGGTTTGGTTTGATAGATAGGGTTGTGTGTATAAAACATCGTTCTTATATATGTTCTTCTTAATATATATTTTCTTAAGTTGGGTATCTTGTTCGAAAATTGTAAGAATATCAATCTCTCAAAAGACTCACGCTCATTCAAAAGATTAACACCTTTTAGTGTATATAATTTTTTTGTAAATAATGATTAAATAATAAGATTATTACCTCTCTCAATAATTTCATTATTGATGTCATAATTTTGAATGCTCTCACTGTGAACCCTTTAGTGGGACTTAGTGTATCCCATGCTTTACATCAATTTGCCAACAAAAATATAATATATTAATAGTTTTCATGACTTAAGCCAATTTCACATCAAATTATTGGACAAACTTTCCAATTCATGAGGTGTTTGAGATAACACACACACA
>NW_025905983.1:96455-153880 GCF_018835915.1 Vigna umbellata
TATATATATATATATATATATATATATATATATATATACACACACACATAAATACAACTTTAATCTTTTAAAATGGAATTATAAGATTGAGGTTGAGTTAACCTTAATGCATCACTTTAAAATTATTTTAATTATTGTTATTAAGGTTATCAAGTACTTTATTGTTGATTATGTTATCGTGTCATTTATAGATATTTGGAATATTAACTTTATTATTATAATCTAATGATCTTATTAAATTTTCACATTAATTTTTTTTTATTAAGTTAATGTAGATTTCAATTTCTTTATTTACCTTATAGTTACTTTTGATTTTAATA
The DNA here is from genome assembly GCF_018835915.1 of Vigna umbellata. The sequence goes on from NW_025905983.1 coordinate 96,776, forward strand.
GTGTTAGGATAAGAGACCCTATAAAATATATGGTCATAAATCCATAATAGAGTCTGATATTGAGAAAAATTATAAAAAAAATTAAGAAACTTCTTTTTAGTAAACTCTCTGTCTTTCCTCGAATCCAAGATATCGAGATGATATTCTTCTTAATAAGTGACATACTTTACAACAAAATAATCTTATTGAAATACTAATGTGAATCATGCTTGACCAAGTATTATGATATTCTAAATTTATCTAAATTAGGTCAAGTTTAAACAACCAAAACTCATTTAAGTAGGAATAAAAAAGAAATTACATGCAATATATCTACAGTAAAATCTCTGATGGGTTAAATAAATATTTTTAAGAATAATCATAGATAATAAGTAGTGGTATTTAATTACTCACTTGTTAATATGGTGGTGATACATGTATTATGATATCCGACTTACATGTGCAAATATTTAATTTCATAAAAAAGAGTAAAAATTGTAAGACCCGTGAAAAATATTTATAATTTTATTAATAGTAGAAATAAAGTTCTTTGTGAATGGAAAATATAATAAGTTTATGTAAAAAAATAAAATGTGGAAAGTTAAATAAGAAATTTTGGTAGCTTAATTGGTAGAAAATTGTGGTGATGGGTTCAAACTCTTTTCTACCTTTTTGTTTAAAAAAACGAAAAAAAAAATTTAAAATGTTAATAGTGGATAAAGCACTCAGATTTTAAGGCATTATTGAGGGATCAAATAGGCCAAGTGGTGATTAAAATATTAATATAATAAGATAATATTAAAATAATAAATAATATTAAAAAATTGTTAAATAGTAAAATTTTTGGACTATAAATAGCCATGAGAGGAGAGATTATTCTGCACAAAGAGAGGAAGAATCAAGTAAGAGCTTGAGAAATAGAGAAGAAAGAGTTAGGAAGAAATTTTTAGTTCAAGAAGAGTAGAGGTTCTAAAAGGTTTTTGGGGAAAAAAATTCGGAGCAAGAGAAGTCTGGAATAGAGGTAGGAGAGCTAACCTTTCTAAGCTTTTATATTATGATTTAGTATTGTTTTATTACTATTCATGTCTTGAAATTCTGTGTGAATACTGTTAATGCTTACTGTATATGTATCTATATTGAATTTCTGTGTTAATATTATATGCTGTTGTTTTGAATCTGTAAATAAGAAATTTGTTAAAACTAGTTGAGAAACACTTTGCTTTGGCTAAGGAAAGACTTGGTACTTAAGTTGTCCATTGTGACGCACCTCTCTTTCCTGGAAGTCTACTCAACAAGTTTTAACTTAAATCTTGTTGAACAGATTATGTACTATTAAACTATTGTGCAATATATCTCGTTGGAATGAAAATGTCTGATGAATTCATGTTATTGTGGTAGATATGGAATTATGAATTATAATTGTGATGGTAGGATAGAGAAATCTTAAAAACCGGAGTTGGTACATCCCTGATCATAGAGCAGCCCAGGTCAAATCCAGTAAGTTGTGACTAGTCATATGTACTGGCGTTTATGGTGAGTTTGATTCGTTAAACATTTGATTCTTCTCCGGTGACCATTTATAGTGATATTTTAGTATTGTTAATTTATTTATATATTCATTTTGTATGATTTCTGTGATGATTGTATTTTATTATATTGGATTTGAATTTATGCATCCGAACATGATATGAGTATTATGGGGAGATTTTGTAATGGTATAATGTGAGTTGAGGAATATGAGCATGGTATGAGTCTCGTGGAGAGATTCAGTAATGATATGGTATTTGTGTATATGTTGATGTTAAGGGTCCTGTAGTTGGAGGTTATCTTGATACTCTAATAATCATCCAATCTCAAGTAGAGAAGGATAAATTATGTGGTGAGAGGAGCAGGAGGTCCTGGTCTATGTGCCGGTTTTGGACATAGTGTTAAGAATTAACCTTGTGGATGATATGTAGTATTTTTGAAGTGTATTTGTAAGAAGAAGTAGAAGTCATCACAAGTGCATAACCTCCCGTGACCGCTCATCAACGTATCATCGGGATGAGTGTCTATTATGGTATTGTGGGATGAGTATCTATGATGCGATTGTTGTATGATGGTATGAGGGTGTTTGACATAATTATTATATGAGGTTTGTTGAGTGTATCAAAGTAATGGATGAGTATCTATGATGCGATTGTTGTATGATGGTATGAGGGTGTCTAACATAATTATACGAGGTTTGTTGAGTGTATCAAAGTAATTATGCATGTTTTATAAATGATTGGTTGCATGTCAGCTCACCCTACTTGTTTGTATTTGTGTATGTGCGATGATCGTATAATTCGTTATACGGGAGCAGATGAAGGAATGTCGTCTGATTCAGTGCTAATGAAGAGAGAGATAGAAGAATAAAGTAGAAGAATTCTAAGTTATATTTATGATTTTGTAGTTGAAATCTGAGTTTAAAACATATATAGATATATATCAACTATGAATTTTCAAGTGTGAGATTATGAGATGTTACGTTAATGTAATGTTACAATATATAAATTATGAGACTATGGGATGTTAAAAAATAGCAATTTATATAGCTAATTAAGTAATTAATAGTAATTTATAAATAAAAGGTTTAATAGCCAATTTAGTCCCCACTTTGGTTGAAAAATCTCAATTTAGTCCCTCGTTATAAAAGTGTTTTACATTAGTCCTAAGTTTTAAAATAGTGGGTCAGATTGGTCCCTTTCGTTAAATATAAGTTAACGAAATTAATGGATGATGATGTGACACAGCTTAAAGCTGATGTGTTAGATTGGTCCCTCGTTAGCTTTAAGTTGTGTCACATCATCATCCATTAATTTTGTTAACTTATATTTAACAGAAAGGACCAATCTGACCCACTATTTTAAAAGTTAGGACTAATTCAAAACACTTTTATAACGAGGGACTAAATTGAGATTTTTCAACCAAAGTGAGGACTAAATTGGCTATTAAACCTAAATAAAAACATAGCACTTTACAATTTATTTTGATATAGGCAAATATATATTTTATTTAATTGTTTTAGTCAATTAGGATTTATAGATTATTCAAATATTCATAATGTACAATTGTATATTTTAATCTAATTGTTAATGTTTTTTAAATATAATACTATTTCAAAAATTATTTTTTATTCATACCAATAATTCATAATTAGATGACGGTGATGCAGTTTTTTACACAAATAATATATTTTAATTAATGTAATGCTTGAGATATTTTGAATAGTTGAATCAAGTAGTATAATGATGACTAAGAGATAAGATAAAGTCATGGTGATAAATTACAACACTAAAAGTTTATAGACCTAAACAAAAGGATAATTCTTGTGTAGAGGAAAAAGTATATATATATATATATATATTATGAAAGCCAATCCCTAGCCGTAGATGTGTCAGCTTCAGCACTTTACAAATTCATCATATGCATATTATTATTATTATTAAATATTATACATTTGTCGGTATTATATATTATATAGAGATGTGGATTGTGCTTAAGCGTTTGCTAGCCAATATATAAAGCAATAAGTGTTATTATTGTTCATTATTAATTAGGTAGCCAATAATTTGAAAGCACTTTTCAAGAAGCTTGAATAAATTTGGAGAGATATATGATGAATGCTTATCCATGATTCAAAGGAATAATATAATCAATCCAACTTAGGTATAACTACATCATTTAACATCAAGATAGGGAATTAATGGACACACATTTTAATATTTTTACAATATAAATGCAAGAAGGGTGTCGGTTTTACAGAGTGTAATGAAAATGTTCTATTTTTTGTTATATTTTCAGCATTTATGAGATATATATTCAATTGAAATATTATTGTGAAATTATTTAAACTTCGTCCTTTCCTAATATCAATTAAAAAAAAACTTTTTTTTAAATATAATAACTTATCTTCATAGTAATCTAAATGGAAATTTTCCAATTTAACTCAAAATTGATACACATTATGGAACACAAAGAACAAAAGTTAGTCATTATATTATATTTAACTCCCATTTTTTCTATTTTTACCTTTTGCATTCCTTCTTAACTCACAAAGTAAAAGGTCAATCCAAGGTCAACCCTATTGTTATCTTTCTTAATTCTATGCTGAATTCCAAAAATAATTTAAATAATTTAAATAAAATTATTTATTAAAAAATAAATATTAAATACAATTAGTTTTAATAATTTAATAAATAGTTTTACATAAAAATTCAAAATATAAATTTTAATCAAAGAGTCTCTCTTTCTTAATTTGTTTTAAGCCTCTAAACCCTTATATATATATATATATATATATATATATATATATATATATTTATTTATTTCGTGTATATGTATGCATGTGTTGCCAATTAATTAGTGTTAAGATACGTATGAAAGTCGCCATTGAATTACAAAATCAAAAGCATTTTGTAAACCTGTTTGGCATTAATAAAGCATCGAAAGAACTCTATATATCATCAATAGTTGTGGAAAACAAATATGTTTAGTAATTTACTAATTATTCTATCTTTTAATTCTCTGAAAAATTGCATAAGGGGTTTTTCAATTGTTCACTCCTAAGCAAAAAAATAAAAAAATAAAAAACTGTCAGTCCGTATGATTAATTATGGATTTGTGGAAGATGAGGTAGCATATGCAGAAGCAATAATTGGGGGTCTTACACTTAGTTCCACAACTTACTAATCTTGCAGATTATGATGCAAGAGTTTTTCCCAACCTCAATTAAGTTGCATTAATCAATTTTTTGAATTGGGAATATTCTGAGTAGATTCCTCTTTCACATTAAAAAAAGTATAGACCCTTTTTAAGTCTCCACTATTAAGGAAAATAATGCAAGTAAAATGTTGAGGAATAAAACTTTTTAGAGTGCATTTTGATGATATCTTGACAAAAGTTATATAAAACCTTCCACATTTGGATCTTGACCAAATGCTTATATACAAGATGGAAGTTTTATTTCTTCATCCATTTTTCATTTGTTCAACAAATTTGTCAAATTATCTTAATAATTATTCCTATATTCATTAGGAGTTTAAGTATATAAGTTTAACTAATGCATCAAATAGAAACTTGAGGAACATATATAAGAACAGAAAGATTCATAAATTCATTCTTATAACTTTAGGGTAAAAATCGCATTTAACTACGCATAATATGTCATGGTTTTCAGAAATATGGTAACATTTTTGCAAGACAAAATATAAGATACAATTAAGATAAAGCGTATGTAAGAAAAACTTGTGCAAATATATAATACAAATGTAATGTAGTTTTAATAGGTAATCTATAGAATATTTTGTACTTTAAGTAGAATACTTTTTGTAAATAAAGTTCTTGCTTTAATATAGAATTATTATCTATTCTAGTTTTTGGTTTGTTGTTATATAAGTAGAAACCTAATATATATATATATATATATATATAAAAGAAAAAAAAGTCATTATATACATAAAAGTACTAAAAATAATAATATAGTATAACAGTGAGTTAAAGTATGACATGATCAATATTTTTGGTCAAACTATAAATGTGTTTAAGGCTTATCTCACCAAATAAATTTTTGAAATTGGCACAGACACTCAGAGCCTGGAAATTTTAAAATTCATTAGTTGTTACATGAACAGTAGAGGAACACTATGAATAGTTTGTCTTCCTTCAAGTTTTCGTCCTACAACTACTATGTGCGGGGATAAAATCAGCTAACACATATACAAAGAAATCTAACATCATAAATTTTATAAAATTTTGATAGCATTTCACATTGGTCTTCAAAATACATCAAATGAAAGTGATTATTCATGACCACAATTACGTATGTCTCCAAAGAACAATACAAAATTATCTCAACCAAAATTTTATTAAATTTATGCATAAACTTTAATGTACACGTTATAACATATTATAAAAAAAATTATTTTTCCAAACCGATAGGACAATTCTAGATTTAAAACAAATAATTAAAATTTTAATCATTTGTACTAAATTTCAAACGAAAATTACAATTCATTCAGTGTTTAACTATCATTATAATAAATTTTAATACAATTAAATTATTTAAACATACGACATCTAATTATAAATATAAATTCCATAATAAAAATATTTTAAAAATATAAAAAAATGCCAAAAAAACACACTAAAAAATTGTCTAAAATGAAAACAATAATGATGAAGACAAAATATAACCATGTCACATTCAAAAAACAACAGACAAAGTGCAATGAGAACTAAAAATACAATTTAATCAAATCCAATTCCTAAAAAGTTTGAATAATTATATGCAAACCATGGTATCCAAAAATTTGGCAAAGAAAAATACCAAAATCACATCTAACAACCAATCAAAAGACAATGTGTAATAGATTGGAAACTAAAATCTGAAAACTAATCGTGTATATTGGAGGATGGTGTCGTCGCCACAATAGAGGAGTCATCACCGGTGAAAAAGAAAAGATAACTCGATGCTATTTAAAATAGTATCCATGGATGAAAGCAATCGGTCAAAACGAATTAAAATCATACCTAAATCATCCATGTAGCATGCATTTGTATTAAATGAAGAAAAAAGTTACCTTTGGTGGTTGTCGCGTTTGTTGTCGAAACTGTTTTAAGACCTGAGAAGAGAGAGTGAAAAAAAAAATAGAAAGGATATGCTCTCATGCTGTTTTTCTTAATTCATAAAACAACATATGACGTGTGACGCCCTAGGAGGCTAACATCGTGTCACATTAGCTATCAGATAAGTAAGGGGCTGACTTCTAATGGGTACAAAAAAATGACTTCCGCGTTGCATTTTTTTATTGATTTAAGCAATAATAAATACAATCTTCTTAATTGTATGGCATTATAAGAGTATAAATAATCTTTTGAGAAAGATTCTTTTAATAATTTAAAAAATTATTAAACATCAGCCTTTTAATTGTCCGAAATCTAATGTGTTATAACGTCAATGTTTTTAATTTTCAACTTCGTGAACATTCATTTCCAATAAGATATTTTAAATCTTTACAAAAAACTAGAGGCATAATATCATGTTTGGTCCATATTTTTGTAAACTTTGTTCGATGTGAGACTCATTTTTTTAGAATTTTCAATGTAGTCCCTAATTTCGTAATTTATATTCAATTTGGTCCTTTATGCTAACGAACGTTTAAATCTTTAACGACAAAATGTCCACAGCACCAATTAATGAATTACATGGTAGTTATTAGCTGACGTGGCTAGGACCATAGTTGACTAAGGATGGTCGCGCCAATGAGGGCTTGACATGTGACAACCTCTTTCTTCACCCAAAAATTAGGGTTTCAAATTTGCATTTGTAGATTGGGGAAAAGCTTGCTCCAGTGTTGTCACGCGAGATTTATGGTTTGAAGGAGATTTCTGGTTCTCTGGGTTTTGATCTTCTATGTTTCAGGTTAATGATGGTTGGTGGAGAATGAAGAAGCTTCAAGACAACGTTGCTCAAAGGCACAAGGAACTCGCAATTTGGTTTTGCGATGCTTGTGACATAGCATTTGGAACAGCGACGCAGCCAGCCAGTATGTGATATGTTCGCGAAAGGTTTCTGGTTAAGGTTTCGAAATCTCTGATGATGGAGGTGCGAAGATGGTGGTTGGTCATGAGTGTGGTAGCAACACGTTTCATCGCGATTGAGATTGCTTCTCTGAAATTCTCCTTGCAGGTTGGCGTGGAGAAGGTTGGGTGAGATACTAGCATTTATGCGGCGGAGGATGTTCTGGTGGCCGTGGTGGCACAAGACTAGTGGTGGTCCAATGAGTCCTTCGCGTGACGACGACAGCTAGGGTTAGGTGGTGGCTAGAGTTTCTGTGTTGGGGGAAATTAGGATTTCTGGAGATAGGAGATGATGATGACGTGTCAAGGATGATGTGTCTAGTCAGCTAATGACGGTCATGTAATTCACTGATTGATGCTGTAGACATTTTGCCGTTAACGATTTAAACATCGTTAGCAAATAAGACTAAATTGAACATAAATTACGAAATTAAGAACTACATTGAACATTCGAAAAAAATGAATCCCACATCAAACAAAATTGACAAAAATAAGGACCAAAGCAAAAAATTAGACGCTGATTTTTAACCAAATATTATATATATATATATATATATATATATATATATATATATATGTGTGTGTGTGTGAATGAGTAGTTCGACTTCTAATTATTCATTTTATTTAAAAAAAATAATATTAGTTATTTTTTACGGTAATTTTTTTTTAAGACCGACGTTAAATACTAAATGTTAATAGTCCATTTTATACTGTCTAATACTCACGTAATCTAATCAATACTTTTGAGTCTTAAAACAATTCTAATATATTTATATAAGTTAACATAAATCCATAAATAAATAAATAAACGATATACAATAAATTATAGTGCATTACATGATCTTAACCTTTATTGATTCAAGCTTACACAATCTTTGTTTGATGAATGTAATTTCCATGTAATTTATTTTTGTTTTTAAATCATCTTCTTTTAAAAATAATTGAAGGTATATATTTGCTTTAATTATGTATTTTTAACTCATGTGATCTTTGCTTAATGTTTTAATTATAACTTTTTCTATAAATATTATTTTCAATTCTAGTTGCATTGAATTTTATATTTTTTGAAACTTCAAAATGGACATATAATTTGTAACATTGATTCTCATAACTTCAGTTTTTTTTATTACATGACAAATTAAATTAAAACATGATTAGATCAATTGATTGTCAAGAAAAAAATGGTAATAAAAAATGCAATTAAATTAAAGTACATTGAACTGCATTTAAGCGAACTTTAATAATTTTACAATTGGTCGACCACTCAATAATCTATGTGATTTCAATTTTGATTTTATTTTTTCTTTTATCTTTGTGATTTTTCATATACTAATTTCATTCTTTTGTCTCTCTTTACTTTATTCTATTTTAGAGTTTCTTTTTAGGTTTAGGATTCTAACTGAGAAAAACAATAACTTTTTTTAATTATTTTTATTAATGATTGACATCAAAATAAAATTTGCAAGTTTATGAAAAAATTGAGACTTGAGAAAAATAAAGAAATCGAATAATACAAGTTTATGTTCGAGTTTACTTTCTTGACTACTAGAACCATATTTTGTTGTTTTAACTCATTTTCTTTTTATATATACTTACTTTTAGTAGTGTTTTATGTATTATAATTTTTTATATATATACAAATAAACATATATATGAACTATAATATTTGAATTAGGCTATTAAAAAATTCAGAAGAAGAGAAAAGTTAAGGCTTTAATTGCATAAAAAAAAAGCTATGAATAAATTTATAAAAAGAAATAAAAAAAAATGAGTTAGAAAATATGAGTGTTCGTTGAGTGAACAAAATAATATATATATATATATATATATATATATATATATATATATATATAGGTAAAAGCAATAATATTAATTTTTAGTTTTTATTTAACATTAAAAAAATTAAAGTCACTAGTAAAGTTTTGAAAAACATAATACCGAAATCTTAAAAACTCTTTAAAATATGATAATTTGTTGAATCTTGATGAATTTGATTTATTTTCGTAATTAAATATCTTAAGGGAAATTATAAATTTGGAAAACGATAAATCTATTAACATTCTTAATTATATAGAAGAATAGATCCTTTTACAAATACTTATAGAATAATACTAACAGTTCTAATAATAGTTGCTTTGGTCGAGGAAAAGTTTCTCAAAGTTAAAGATTAAAAAACTTATTTAAAATCATCAATTATTCAATAAATATTAAACATATTAGCCTTAATATTTATTAAAAGTAAATATTAAATAAAATTAATTTTAATAATTTAATAAATAGTTTTACATAAAAAATTAAAAATATAAATTTTAAATAAAAGTCTCATTCTTATATATCTATCTATCTATATATATATATATATATATATATATATATAATATTATACAATGCTAATCATATATTTAAGTATTCGATATCATAATATAAACAAGTTGATGCGAAACAATTTTAGTAAGCATTCGACCATCAAACTTATCATTACATTAATTTAAGGTAAGATAAGATGAAGGCACCATTCAGAAATATGAAAATTTAGTCTCTAAATATTTGTTAACTATCCAACCTTTGAATATTTAAAATATTAAGATAGAGGAAACAGCGCAACTCAATTTCGTTTAAGTTATTTTACAATCCTTGCAAGAACAAACTTCATTTTAAATATATTTAGACAATTTTCTTCTTTAATTTTAAAGAAGAAAAAAAAAAGCAATTAGTTTCTCTATAACTTAAATAAAATAATATTTAGTTTATGCATAAATTAATTTGTAAAATTCTCTCATCAAATTATTTTAATTTTTTTCAAAAGTGTTTGGGATATTCCAAACATGTTTTTTTTTTCTAATTCCATTTTTGTTTGTTAATCCTATTCTTCTTATTAAGGCAAACAGTAATGGAAAGCATGTATGAAAAAGCAAATGTAAAGCATTATGTTTGAAAAGTTTTCCACATGGCTCTTCTCTTATAAAATCCCCCCTTCATCACATTCTCAATCTCTCAAACTCTTCTCTTCTCTTCCTCTTCTTCTCACCACAAACCAAACCCGAAATGGTGAAATTCTCAAAGGAGCTTGAAGCTCAACTAATACCAGAATGGAAGGAGGCCTTTGTCAACTACCGACAGCTCAAGAAATACATCAAAATCATCAAACTCAAAAGACTTCTCAACCAATCACAGCCCCCCCAACAAACCTTTGGTCGTTCCATTTTCGATTCTCTTCGCTTCGTAATCAACAAGCTCTACAATTCACACAACGACAACAACATGCAAGATATCATTCAGGTAAACTATGTTGCAAAAGATATCACTATATAGATATGTGTGTGTATAGTTTATAAAGTCTCTGCATGTGTGTTTCTGGTTTGTCTTGTTTTTCCTTCTTGTGGTTCGGGTAAAATATGAGTTCCAGGGACATGTCTAAAACCTTTGCGTGTGTTTATGATTTTATGTGTCTTTGTCTTTATCATGTACTTTTGTTTCAGAAAAATGAAATGAAGAAATAAATGACATCGTTTTTAGACAGTGAAATTTCTTCGAGGCTATTAATTACCACATACTTAAAGTTAACTAGCTGGTAATTTTGTAGGAAATTAACATAATTTAAGTAACTTGTTTATGGCTAAGAGGGCTTGGAATTACGTGAGTATAACAGCCACGTGAATTGCTTGTGGTGAATATGAACCACGAAAAAGTGAAAAGAGTCAATGATCTATGGTTAGTATGTGTGTGTTTGGAATGTGGTGTATTACATTAAACATCTTGGTAGGTTTAAAGCTATTCTCTTTTATGGTGAAAAAATATGTGATTATTAATCTTTTGATCATTAAATATATAACTTTTAATTTTAACCTGCTATAAATCCATTATTTTATTATCCAAAAATCATACGGTTTTTCTTTAGTATGGCGAGAAAACGTGATTAGAGTCTGATTTTGTTAAGCTTTTGATTCTTGATGAATAGCTGGTAATCTAAACATAAATCCATTATTTTATGATTCAGAAATGTTAAAGTTATAATATAATATATACGTTAAAGAAAAAGTGAGATTTTGTTAATCTATTATGATCCAAAAATCAGCAATGTGCAATAGGAAAAGTAGAAGGAAATATATAAATATATAAACAACACAAGGTAATGAAGAATTTACCTCTAATTATTATTAATTATATATATAGTAGCATACCCTTTAAAATTCATATACTCACAAGGAGACTGAATTGGCGTTTTAAGAGAAAATACTAATAATAAAATTTATTAAAAAAATTACATATATTTTAATACGTAAAACATTGAAATTGGGTTCCGTATCAAATCTTGTCCTTAAAATAATAAATAAAAAAGATGAAAGTGGAGAATGTGAGAATGGCATTAAGGGCTAAAAAGCAAGTTTAGTGGTCGTTTTTTTTTTTCTGAAACCCCTTTCTGCTTTTTCTTTCAAGAGTTTCTCATTCTCTCACGAAATCAAGGTGAAAATGGATAGTGGGAACACTATTGCATACACACCCATCACGAAACCATTGGGCACCCTAGATAAAAATAGAAATTTACATTTTCATGAATATAAACTCGTACATAATTATTTAAAAACGAAAGAGGTAGCTACATAAAATTATAATTTGGAATATTGACTCATAGATACCTATATTTTTTTTAAAAAAGAAATTAATTTTGTAAAGATAAATTAAACTTAAATTCATCTCTTATATTACAGGTGAAGAAAACAATAACAGAAGAAAGTGAAGAAGTATATGAAACTGAACTGGCACAGTTGTTTGTGGAAGAAGATGAGGTGCAAGTGTTTTTTGCAAAGCTTGATGGAGAACTTAACAAGGTTAACCAATTCTACAAGAAACAAGAGATTGAGTTTGTTGAAAGAGGAGAAATATTGAACAAGCAGCTTAACATATTGCTCGACCTTAAGCAACTTCTCAGTAACACACGCAGAAAAAATCACTCTCTCAGACCTTCAAATACTGAAATTTTCCCTCACTCTCCTAGCCAACGTTCAGGTGAACAGATTTTTTATTTATGTATTGAAAATAGGCAATTTAAAATATATAAATAAATATAAATTTCACTTATAAAAATGATTTTATATTATTGAGTTAGATTTAAAATTTACTTCTTAATATTATATATTTAGTTTTGATAAATCTAAAAGTCTCACGTTGAAAAAAGTAATGATAATAATAATTTATATACTATTTCTTATAAAATACATTTTAAAGATAAAATGGTAATGGAATTGCTCAAACAAATAATAAATGGAATGCTATATATTTTAATGGATTTGACTTCCGAGCCATGCTCTTCTTCTTAAATGCAAAATTTCACTAATTGCGAAAACAAATAAACTAACTTTAGTTTTAATTGAGTAATAAATGTAGAAGAAAAGTGTTCACTAGATGTGACACGCTTGTAATATATAGCTTGAAGGTTTCTTATAAAATATAAAGGTTCTTCTTGTTTTATTTAGTTACGTTTGATTTATTTGTGATATAAGTTGTTTTGTTTATCGTATATTCGATTTAAAAGATAATAAAGTGAAAAATTAAATCATTAGAAAATCATTCTTAATAATAATTTATATGTGTGTGTGCCTCTTAAAATATGTTTTTTTTTCTTATTTCATTTATTTATAACTTATGCTTAGGAAACAAAAAATCAATATATGTTATTAGCATATACCATGATAAAATTTTCAATATTCTTAATTAATATAAAAAAATTGTTAACATAATTAATTTCATGAGTACTTATTAATTCGAAAATTTCACATAAATTAAAGATAGGAATAATTTTACGATTTTGTTAAAATGAATTAAGTTTAAACTTGTTAATTATATTCATTTGTGTATGTAGAAAGTGTTGGAAAACGAAAAAATTCATCAGATTCGGAGGTTTCAGAGATGGATGAAGTGATCTCAACGTTGGAAAGGAATGGTTTAAGTTTTGTGAACTCAGCAATGAGGGTGAAGACAAAGAAGGGAAAGCCTCAAACGGCCATAAGAATTGATATTCCGGCCACCACTCCAACGGCGGTTACTTCCATGCTGTGGGAGGATTTGGTGAATAGTCCAATGAAAGCAGCAGGGTGTGGAGGAGAGGTCATCAACAAGAGAAAAATTCAGTGTGCTGAGAAGATGATTAGAAGTGCTTTTGTGGAGCTCTATAAAGGTCTTGGTCTTCTCAAAACTTATAGGTAATTAATATATATAAATTACTTTCGTTTTACTTAATTTATCAGTATGTTGTATTTATTTATATATAATTTTTGTTTTACGGTACTAATAACAATAGTATTTTAGAAACAATATTAGAGAATTAATTTCAATTTTTTTTATTATAAACAACAATGGAAATAGTGCTTACATAATTACTTGATCACTTATCAATTATTATACTGATCATGTTATGTGAATAAATTGATTGCGTATGTAACCGAACCGTTTTAAAAATAAATAAATAAATTACATGTTTTAATATATGACTTATATTTAAGTAAAATTGATTTTTAAAAAAATAAAATGGTTTTTTAACGGCCAAAATTAATTATTAATTTAAGATATATAATAAAATTTTCAGAATCCATCATGATTATAATAGTCTAAAATGTAAGTAACTTTTTTGTGGTTATATCTTGGTTAAATTACGTATATGATTTAAAAATATATAACCAATATTATGATCATTAATGGAATGTTGACAAGAGGAGAATGTGGTAGTTTATCCTTCAATTGGAATGATGAAAAAAGTGATTATATCATGGGAAAATTATATATATATATATATATATATATATATATATATATATATATATATATATATATATATATATATATATATATATATATATATATATATATATATATATATATATATATATATATATATATATATATATAAGTTTAATTCATACAAAAAAATTGACACAACTTTTAACTTAAAATTTTAAAATATTAAGTATTTAACTTTATATTTTTACCTAATATGAAATTTAGATTTTCACTTAAATTTTAAAAAATATTGTATTTATAATGAGACTAATGGAGTGTGGAGTTGCATGGATAAGTTTCACTCTACCACGTAAGAAGAAAGAATGATTTGGTAGATAGAGGTTGGTGTGATAGGTAGGATATATCATCCAACACGTTTCTCCTAGGATATAACCTAAGTTTCTACAAATTAATCCTTAACTTATGTCATCCAACACTCATGCATGTTTCAAAACAATGGAGAACAAATCCAAATTCTTCATCTTTTTGCTCTTCTCAACCTTATAGCTTAGCTTTCTTCTCAACTTTACATGATGTCCATGACGATGAGAACAATGACATGCTAAAGATGCAATGAGACTACGAAACTTTTCCTTGGTGCAAAGAAATTCTTACGTATCCATTTCAGCTTTTGCGCATGCCAATAAACACGTAATATATCTATTTTTCATTGAATGGCATTATATATAAATAGGTCATACCCTACCATAAGTCCCTTTATGGTAGCATTATATATTACCCATGTGAACACTAGTTTTGTTCCTAACCACATATTCTATCTTCTTTGTAGTTCGTTGAATATGGTAGCATTCACCAAGATACTCAAGAAATTTGACAAGGTATAACTCCATCACACTCATAAACATGATGCAACACTATATAATCTGTATAAAACAAAAATACCTAACATCACATAAAAGTGATTTACTTTTCTATAGTTCATCAAAGAATACCATTTTTAAATGATCCTTGGTCACATCAATCGGAGGTTACGTTTATATTTGAAATCAAGAGTGTTTTTAGATAGATAGTATTGTAAATATGCGGATGAACTTATATTTTAGTTTACTAAATATGGTAACAAAACAAGTATGTTTTGTTTGTTCGTTTTTCAGTTACATTTTGTGTATGTAAACATAGTTAATGTTGTTGGTTTTACTATAGTGTATGGTGGTACTCAACCTAGTTATGGGAAGAGTAAAGAGAAATGAAAGCACATTAAATTAGTGTTTTGTTACATTATTAATGACGCTTCGTTTGGAACCAACTTGCAATTGTGGGCTATATTCTTCACGTGCAGGTAGTAAGAAATATAACAACTTATATCAATATATTCAACTCCATATGTTACCAAACCTAATTTCCAAACACAAAAACAGTTATCTTCTTTCTTCTTTATAGTTATTGGGTCATGTCCTTTTTTTTAATTTATAGAAGAGTGTAAGTAACATACTGTTGACTGGAATTTTATATATATTTATATGTAATACATAAATGTATTTTTTTTATGAAAAAAAACTAAAAATAGGTGATATAGAGATTGAAGGTGTATAGGTTTTTCATGATATATTATTGTGAAAATGTTAATTTTTATAACAATAATAATCACAATTTTGATTTTTAACATTTCTTTGACATGGGTGTGTAATCCATCTTTGCTGAATTTTCGTACACAATTTTAAAATTTAATAACACTTGATGTGTTAATTGAGTGTTTTTGCTAAATTAATTACTATGAAAATGATGTTAATTAACTCTGTGACATTGGCATTTGGAAAGGTATCTTGTCAAAAAGCTTCTACAAATTATTTGAAGGAAGTGAAGAGATCCCATTTCATTAGTTCTGATAAGGTATGATTTATTTGCCCATGATATAAGCCCTAGGAAAGGAATAAAAGAAAGAAAAAAAATTATTCAAATATTAATAGTTTTTTTTTATTATTATTTGATCCTTTCTGAAATTGTTAGAGTGGAGAATGTGATACACTAGTACTAATTAATAATTGGTGTTATATGCAAATACAATACTTTTGAGTAAAGGTTGTTAGACTAATGGATGAAGTGGAATGCACATTCACAAAGCACTTTACCAACAATGATAGGAAAAGAGCAATGAAGTTTTTAAGACCACAACAACAGCCAAAAGCTTCTCATATGGTCACCTTCCTTGTTGGTAATGCCTCTCTCTCATTAACAACAACTTATTATAAAGAAGAAGAAAAATATTAAAATTTATATTTTATTGACAATTAAAAATATATTTGAACATAATATAAAAATATAAACAAAAAAAAATAGTCTCCACTATGTTATTCCATTATTTTTTTGCCTAATGGTAGCTGCATCACTTAAAAATAATGCAATAGATGCCAAAATTTGAAGTGTATTGCAACCAGTCAGTGGCCACTAAGAGTGGTGAACCCCACTAATATAGTTTCAATAAGTCAACTTTTTGTTTCCCCTTTTTCTAACAATTCATTGATTTTTATACGTTACTTCCACTGTAGGGTTGAGTACAGGTTGTTCTGTATCCTTGTGTTGTGTATACGTAATCTTGGCTCATTTGTGTGGTATATTCTCTCCCAACACAGAGCAAGCATATATGGATGCAGTTTACCCTGTTTCCAGGTGATAAAATGCATGGTTCCTATTCAATTTACTTCATAAATGACTCTTGTTTACGTCATTTTAACCAAAACTATTCAACATCCTGCTTCCTTTATCTAAAGTATTCAAACATAAACAATCATCAATGTTGAGAATATAAGTGAACCTAATTATTTCATTGGATAAAAAATAAAAAATTGGAACAACAAATAAAGGAAAAGATTCATAAATTCATTTGTTCTTACCACATTCAAAAAATTGAAGGCCTGAACAATTTAAATACTTTTTACATGTTTCAATGTGTTTTTTTTAAAGAGAAAACCGTGACGGAGTTACACGCTTCAAAACAGACAATACCTTGATTGTATCGTGATTGATCTTAACGATGTCACTAAGCTAAAATCATCTTTAAGAGATTTATCAATAAAGAAGAAAAACAAAAGGATAACAACTTAGTATGTAGTTTTACTTGAAATCACATAATTGATGTCACTTTAAGAATAGGACTACTAAGTTAGTAACTACTTAAACAGCTAAGCTGAAAAATTAAAACAAGAAAACTTATATTACAATGATTTTTGTGCAGCATGTTTGTATTACTAAGCCTACACCTGTTTATGTATGGATGCAATCTGTACATGTGGAAGAGTACGAGAATCAACCATAATTTCATATTTGAGTTTTCACCAAGCACAGCACTGAGACACAGAGATGCATTTCTGATGTGCACCACTCTCATGACAACTGTGTTTGGGGCAATGGTGATGCACCTGCTTCTAAGGGCTGCAGGTTTTTCTCCTAGCCAAGTTGATGCTATTCCAGGAATTGTTTTTCTGGTTAGTCCAATGGCTATTGCTTTTTTTCATGTTACTACGAAAAAAATACCATTGTTTTGCTTGAAACTGAAACTCCATACAATGATTTATGATAGAATTTATATGTAGTGTTGCTCAAGTCAAATCTTTGTGTGCTGATTATCAACTTCCATTTTCAGTTCTTTGTAGGCCTTCTCATTTGCCCATTTGACATTTTTTATCGCCCTACTCGTTTCTGCTTCATCCGTGTTATTCGCAACATAGCTTGCTCTCCATTTTATAAGGTAAACTTCTTCCATGTATGAGAAAAAAATCTATGCGCAGATATGTGAAAGGAATTTACACTGACATTCAATCAGAAGCATAATGTATGTTAGGTTTATTGAACTTTTAGAAAAGTTATTACAAAAGTCATACCTACCATGTTAAAACTCTCTATACTATATGTAAGAGTTTGATGCATTGACATGCCACGTTGCATGTAGTCTAAGTGCAAGATTGAGCTTGTAGTGTTTTTTAATTTAGCTTATTATTTCTACAGGTTCTTCTGGTAGACTTTTTTATGGCTGACCAACTAACTAGCCAGGTGATCTTACTACATATCCCATAAGAAGTTAATTTTGTTTCCCTTTGCTTCTCAAATATGCATACTAATAATCAAGATTAAATTGTCTGTTATGGGTTTCAGATTCCATTGCTAAGGCATTTGGAAACAGCAGGTTGTCACACTTTTGCTAGAGTTTTCAAGTCACACCACCCAGAGACTTGCCATTCTGGAAGGCTGTACGTAGAAATAACCTATCTCATATCATTTTTGCCATATTGGTGGCGTGCATTGCAGGTATGCCCTTGGTGATGCATGATAATGTATAGAATTTATATCCATTTTTTAGACAGTTCATTATGTTGTGAACTAACACATGGTACTTGAATGCCACATGAGCAGTGTGCAAGAAGATGGTTTGATGACAATGATATTAACCATTTGGCCAACATGGGGAAGTATGTTTCAGCAATGGTTGCAGCAGGAGCCAGAGTGACATATGGCAGGCAAGATAATAATCTATGGTTTGCTATAGTCTTTATCACTTCTGGGGTGGCCACAGTTTACCAATTGTATTGGGATTTTGTCAAAGACTGGGGATTTTTCAATCCCAACTCCAAAAACCCTTTGCTAAGGGATGATCTAATTCTGAAGAACAAAAGCATATACTACATGTCTATTGTAAGTATTCTTTCACCAATTTGTTGCATGAATGTTAGAATCATGAATTAGTCTTTTGATCACAAAGGGGCGTTGGATTTCACTTTTCAGGCATTGAATGTTGTCCTGAGAGTGGCTTGGGTGGAGACTATCACGCACCTCAATGTGGGACCTGTTCAAAGAAGGCTACTAGACTTTTTTTTAGCTTCACTTGAGGTTATTCGAAGAGGTCATTGGAATTTCTACAGGTACTTTCTCAAACATTTTTTAGAACATCTCAAAATGACTTCTTTTTTGTTTTGTTTTACCATGAAATGGTGAACAAAATTCACAGAATTTGACAATTTCTGCATGAACACTACAGATTGGAGAATGAACATCTAAACAACGTAGGACATTTCAGGGCAGTGAAGGCAGTTCCTCTACCCTTTCGTGATATAGACTCAGACAACTGAAATGATTTTCTCACAGGTGTGCACAGATTGTCCTGTGAAAGAGACTTGCAATTGCCCTAAGGGAATAAAATTTTGAAGGTCACATCCCTCACCATGCATTGGATACCGGTTAATTGAAGTATCAATGGAAAGTACAAACCAATTTTAGTGCCAAAAAAAATGCATAAAAGATGGCATTTTGTCGTGTGAATTGGCTCTGACAGCTTTTGGATTTCATGTTCTAGATCAGCATCATTGGTAACTTGTTGATTTAGAATGTGGGTTTGAAGATCATGTATCCAATGTTTTGTAAATTGCAATTAAGAAAACTGGAAGCGTTGATTTAATTTGTAGAAGTGAGATGAAAAATAGTTATCTAATAAATGCGAATGGAAACTTAACAGCTAACATAAAATTTGATCTTCTAAACATTTATGCCATAAGTCAATCAATGGTGTTCCTTTACTGTTTGAGTAAAAAAGTGTTCATTCATTCATAAACTGTAACATTACTAAAAATTAATAACTTTTTATAATAATTTAAAAGTCACTTATAAGATCATTTATATTAACATTGTACTAAAATTAAATTCTTACAATGTTCTCTTTATTTTTTTGTAAGAAACAGGTAATGATGTTTGTATTCACAAAAATAACAGTATCTGGCTTCTTATTAAAAGGTTGAACTACATATACTAATTTCTCCAACTATTTTTAAATTCATCTCAATTTGAGCTCATTGAAACTGAATTACAATTATTAATTTTTCTTATAACTTACATTTTTAATGTGAAATTTGTGTGTTCAAAGTTTAATCACATTTAACTCTATAAAAACAACTCAATCAAAATTTAAAATAAAAACACTAAATACGTAAATAACATCCTTAAAATAAAATAAATAAATACAAAATACACTTGGTAATGTTACAATTTTGTAATCAAATCAAATAAATGATTTTATTTAACAACATCAACATTTCACCCAAGTGAGAAGATATACTCAAACTAATCACAACAAAACGAAAAATAATAATAATATCGTGAAATACTAAATTTTATTTACACATCATACCTTTTCCGAGAAGTGAATTTATATACAGAGTTGAAAAGGAATATTTATCCATGTGATTACAAGAACAAGATTGTGTCATCATATTAATGTGAAATGGCACTTCTGTTCTTCTACTTTAGATTCCCCTTTTTTATCAGGACTTTTGAGTTCCTTGGTGTAGCATATGCTCAACCAAATGTATCTGAAATGCCAAGTTAAATGATTAAGGATCAATTTCAGCACATTCAGCATGATGCACATAACAAGTCAACGGTCTATTGATTCAGAATCAAAGAAGCTTTTCAATGGTCATTTTATGCATAAATAGATTGAATATTGAAATATACAGAGTCAAGGAATACTATTGGCTTGACATATATCAGTGACAAGTGGTCACCCTGGAAATGCACCTATTGCATAAAATACCAACACCAAAGCACCCATATCTAACATAATTAATTCCCTCTAAAGTATAACTTCAGTCCTCGGCATACCAAGTAAAAAAAAAAACAGCACACAATGACACATTCTTAAGAATTAATCATAACTATCAAACTATTAGATGCCTCCACATAGCAGGTCGATCTCTTGATATGAGAAGAGCACGAGAGCCAAGATAATCAAAGGAAGGACAGTACATATCATCTGGGCCAATTACTTCTCTAAAACTTTGAGCACTTGAGTGATCCGTGTTGAGAACCCTTAGTGCATCATCTTTGACAGCATCAAACACAAATAGTCCTTGGCCACAAACACCCATCGCAAAGTCAGAATTACCCCAGACTTGGGAGATTGCTGCATGGTGTGAGTGTGCATTGGATTCTGGGAGAGGATAGGTGGTGAACAGGCCTTGTCTGCGCAATGAAAACTGTTGCAGCATTGTTGATTGCTTCTTGCCCATTGAGCTTGTGTTGGAGCAACCAATGAACACAGAATCACCACGACAGAAAACTGACTGCACATTCACACCAACTTTTGATATCCTTAGGCCCACACCAGACTTCTGGCGAAAGTCCATGATATTGATAGAATCTGAGGTGCAGAACACACCCTCGTTTCCTTCAGCATCTGATGAACTCATTCTGCAATGTTATATTTCTAAACTTGGTTAATTATTGGGAAAAATGCTAGCGAAAATGCATGAATTTTGTACTACTAAAGAAAATTCCTTTTTCCTCAAGGACTAAAACCAAGCCCTTTAGGGACGTTTGCTAGCTCTTTAATTTTCTCTCATTTCAATTTCTAATTTCCAACATATCACATTGTAAAAAAATGTTTTCAGTTTCTCCTATACAAATATTTGTAAGCAGAAAACATCATATAACTTTTTTGAAATTAGAAGATGAGAATGGAAATTAAAACTCCCTTCTATTTTCACAAAAGTTATCCGATTATATGAAGAAAATTTAATGCTCTTTCCAACGTTGAATAACTTTCAATATTGTATGCTCTACAAAATTTGAAGAACTATCCACATATTATTTGATTGGAGAACATGACATCAAGGAAACGATGTAATTGATCTAAGTTTGGCATCTTCCAGTTTCTTAACAAATAACAAAATGAATTGCAACTATCAGGTCTAAACTAGAATTTCAATATAATGACAAGATAGCTAAAACATGTTCCTGTTTGTGTGCCATCAGTAGAAAGAACGAATACAGAAAATAACTAAGATATAGTTTTCGTGAATAAAAAGGCAGCATGCCACCAAGCTGTTAAGAGGCAAATAAATAAAAGAGTGACCTCAGAAGACAGAAACAGAATATTTTAGATAAAGACAAGAAGCAAGAAGTTAAGATTAAAACAAACTCACCTTTTGCGAACCCCTCCACCCAATTCTGCATCAGTGTTGTTCACATGGAGAGCAGAAACTTTTCGACCATCCAAAGGAATAGAGAGCAGAGCCTGAGGAGTAAGTGAGTTCACATCCCACAAAGAAATGGATTCAGCTTCAGCTACCACTATTTTGCCTCTGTTCCTCCACTGCAAAGGGCTGCAGTAATCCATGGCTAGAACAGGCTTCTCAACGTCCCATTTCATGATTTGCTCCCCATCACGAACATCAAAAACTTTCACAGCTTTCTGTGAACTGGCAGTTGAGATGATGAGAGGTCCACAGGGCCTGTACCAACACTGCTTAGCTTCTGCTGCCACAATGCCAGAGGTGGAATTTCTTCTTTGCACAACATTGTTAGGCAAGGGTCTAAGTGCAATTCTTGAGGAGGTTGTTCCAGCATCTACCTGCAAAGCTCGCACTTCTTTGGTGTAAAAGTCCCACGAGCAAAATCCTGAATCCATAGTATTGCCAGCAGATGCAGCTACTACAAACCTTCCCGAGCAACCATCAGAACCAGGGGCACGAATTACCCAACAATCTCTCCATATGTTGGGTGAAACTTCTGCAGGTGGCATATATACAGCTTTTTCCTGAAAGCATGATAAATTGTCAGCAAAAATAATGCTTCTTTGTTCTTTAAACAATTCCAATATTACTATTTTTTTCACGTTTCAAAATCTCTTTTGGAGACCTTCAAGAAATATAGTACTAAATGATAATCAACAATTATGCGAATGACTGCCTCGATATTCATTACTATCAACGTTCAAATAAAAAAGAACTTGATGACACCAAAATTAAAGACACTTGCTGAAACTCTATGGGTCCATATGAACCATTAATTATGTTTTATGGAGAACATTCAGATCTCACCATTAGATCTAAACGTGGGTCATTTTTCAACATTGAGCATTAATTATAATTTTTTAAACTAATCATCCATTTCAAGCTTTTGCATCATTTCAAGCTTTTGATAACTTTTTTTCGTAAGCACTTTAGGAAAGAGTTAGAAGTAAGCATATTATTGTTTCAAAATAAATTGAACCAACCCAAACTGAAAATTGATAGCATCACATAAATAACCACAGTGCAAATGACCTACGACAGTATTCAACACTATCTACGTTCAAATCAAAGATGAACTTGGGGAGACCAAAATTAACAACACTAAATTGATATTTTAAGAAGGTCATTCAATCCTCTCTTAGTATCTTTAGTTGAGAAGATTCATAATTTCGGATCCTATAACTAAAGTCCAATATAAATGGCCACAAAAACAAAAACGGAAAATTATAATCAATCATGTAATGAATCACCTACATCTATTTTGACCATCATTTCATTCTCAACTAAAAAGATCTACTCCTAAGACCAAATCAAGACACTACTCCACAATTTGACATTCAGAATCTGCAACAAATGAAGAACAAATACCTCACAATTGGCAATATCATAATAGCTGCAAGAACCATCGTGGTGAGTCAGGAGGACTGCTTCACCTTCCGCAACAAACCACCCACCACAAGCAACCTTGTTACCGATCTCGTTCAGCCTAAAATTGAAAGCCTCGTCCATCTCCTCCACAACCGCCCCTTCCTTGTTCTCCTGATCATCAAACTCCTCAAGCTTCTCATTCGCCGTGAGCATCGTATCAATGCCGTTCCTCGGATCACTGCATCCCCCATTCCCACCACCCTTTTCCTTCACTTCCTCCCCAGCATTCACCTTATCAATAAAGGCCAAAAACTCAACTGCAACTGAGTTATCTTCAACAGGGCTCAACACCTTCTCTTTTTCCAAATAATGCTTATCTTTACCACTCTCAGCAACCATTGTCCTCTCCCGAAGCAGTTTCTGGTGAGGGAAAAGACGCGCTTCGAGTTCCTCATTTTTCAATATCGACCCTTGAACCAACTTCTTGTCTTCTTCGTGGGTGTCACCTTCACCGTCCTTATTGGGAACAACATGAACCATGGCCTTCTCAATTCCTGAGATCTTGTCCTGAATGTCGGAAAGAATCACCTTGGAGGCATCAGGGTTGTTCATGTCCAACATCTCCTTGGTCTTCTTTATATCCGAAGCTATTCTCTTCACTTTGCCCTCAAGAAAAGCGAGCTTCTCGTGAAGCCTGCTAGGGTACTTTGCGTTGTTGTTGTTGCTACTTCCATCGTTGGGTTCTTGGGAAACGGTGGTGGTGGTGGAGGTTTTGAGCTTTTGGGCGTTGGAGGTGGAAAGTTTGGATCTTTGTGTGGTGAGCTTGGGGGTGGGATCACGGGTGGGCTTTTGGGCGGAGGCTCGGGAGAGATCGGAGGGGCTTGAACTGCGGCCGCGAGGGAGGGTTTTGAGGGAAGGGTTGGAGCGGGAGGTGGAGCGGCGAGGGTTGGAGTTTTCTTTGAGGAGAGAAGGGGAAGGGAAACGGCGAGAGGCGGAGATAGGGCGGGGACGAACGGCGGCGGCGCCGTCGTCTCCGCTGCCGCGGCGAGTGGCCATATCTGTGTGGAATAAATCGATGGCAAATTGATCGGTCTGTTCTGTGGCGAGAGAGAGAGAGAAAAAGAAGAAATTTGCACAGTGAATGGATGAATCGAAGGAAATGGGAAGAAGGGTAAGCGGGAAAAACACTGCAATTTTGAGTTTTGAAATTTCTGGGCCGCCAAATTGTTTCTTTTACCCTTGCAAAGAACTATATTTTGTTGGATTAATATTACTTGTATTCTTGATAATATTTAAATTTATATAAATGTGAGTCATCAAAAAGATAATAGGTTACTTGTACCAAAATCTTTAATTGATATCACATTAAATTATTTAATAAAAGTAACATGTTATTTTCTTTAGTAGTTTTTATTTCAATTATGGAAGGTTAGTTTTTCATCATCCCATGAGAATGGTTTTGGAAGAAACTTGATTAAAAGCCATTTTCCCAAAATCCTAGTTTCCCCTCTGTGAAATGATGCTTGAATTCCTAGAAATATGATTAAATTTTTTTTAGTTTGTAGGCATATAATTTTCTATCCTTTTTGTCCTTATAAAAAATAAATACTTAAGGATTACAGAAATTATATTTAAGAATCAAAACTAAAAAGGAAAAGTTTCTTTAAATAAGGGAATCAAATGAGTAGCTATAAAATAAAATCAAATGAGCAAATTTGTTCTCTTTTTACTATATTTATGTTGCATTTGGCAGGTGAAAAATTAAAAAAAAAAAAAACATGGATAATATAAGTTGGCACCTTCAGAGTAGAAGAAATTGGGTGAAAATAATTATAAAAATGGAGAAATCTAAATAATTATTCATCACTTATTTCCGTACGTCGTTGTATATTGTCCATTTTCTATTTTTCTTTAATCAAATACATTTATCTTTCATTTTATTTATTATTATTTTCTATATACTCTCGTATTTATTTAGTTTTTTTTTCTATTTTCGAAAATTAATCTTCTTATATATTTTTTTTAAATGTATAGAGAAATACTTGACTTTAGCTTATTATATCATAAGTAATAATGAATTGTATCTATTAATTAATTAATTCAGGTTATAATCTATTTAATATTGCTTTAAATATAGAATAAACTATATTAAAAGAATATATATATATATATATATATATATATATATATATATATATATATATATATTAAGTTAAAGTGTTTTGGCCAAGATTGAAATAGTCACTTGTATCAAAAAATCATTTGTTTTTTTTGTTATGATTGTTGGTCATGCAATTATAAACATTTTAATTGATTTTGGATTTAATCACGTCTATCTTGTATGATATTGAAAATGTTTAAAAAGTATCTATTTATTTAGCTTTTAAGAAAACATTATGATTAATGTATAAAGTTAGTGGGATTGATGTTTAATTTTTATTTTTAATATGTTGATTACATTTTGTTTGAAATTAATTATAGTAGTATGTTATAGGAAGTGAAATAATTTCTTTATAACAATTTGAATATAAAGAATATTAGTTGTAAAACTCTACAAGATGGTATTTTTAGAAGTGGTGGTAGTTTAAGTGAGACTCGATTATTTTAATATTAAACGATTTTATTATAAATAGTTTTGTTATAAATGAGTTTCGTTATTTTAAAACGCATCATATCTCTAGAAACCACTTTTCTAGAGTTCTCTACCTTCTCTCTAAGAGTTCTAACTCCTGAGTCATTTTTGATGACCAGGAGGTACCTAATCGATCAAGACAACGAGGTCTACGTTTCTACCCGATCAATTTCTTCGATAGAGTAAGTAAGTTTCGACTCTTTTTCCCCTTCCGTTTCCAAATTTGTTTTAGAGGAATTTAATATTGTTGCATGTGTAATCATGTCTCTCTTACTCATTATTGGTTTATCTAGAGTTCTAAGGATTATGTCCGTTTACAATTTGGTGTTTCGTAGGTTCGTCTAGGTATTCTTTGCGGTTCAAGTAATCGGCGGAGCATTTTTAGAGTTGGGCAGTTTCTTTGAGAGGTAAGGGAAGCTAGAACTTGTCTTAGTTGTGTTTATATTATAAATTTGGTGTCTCTATGAGCTATAGTTGATTTTCAGAAAATTAGTATGATTGGGTGTATAAAATGTATGTTTGATTGGTAATTTTGATAATGTGATGTTGAATATAAGTGGTGTAGTGTGATTGTGATGATTAATACTATTATAATTGAGTATGATGATGATATTGAAATGTTTGAAATTGAATTCAAGTGGTTGTGTGAAATATTGGTCAAGTTACTTGAGTTTTAAGCTTAAAAGAGAGGTTTTGGTAAGTGAAATTGAGAATTTGGTATTGGGGTGTGATGGCAACTGGTCTACCACTGTTATGTGGTTAATTGGGACTTGTTAGAAGAGTTAGATGGTTGAAAGCAGATATGGAGCAAAGATTAGGGTCATTGTTCAAGTTTTGAAGTGTTTTAGTGGAAAAGGGACAGTTGGGAGTGTGTTATGAGACCCATTAGGACTTGTCTAGGCTGTTAAATGAGAAAAATCTGGTATAAGACAATTGGTTTCATCTTAGGATGGGTTCTTAGAGGTTTTTGGCCCAAATTTGAGGTTTTGAATGATGAGATCTTGAAACAGAGGGAATGTGAGCAATCTAAGGTGTTGGGGTGTACTAGCAAGTGTATTTGGACCTGGTTATGCAGTTGGAAATTTGATATAGGGGTTAAAAAGTGTACATTTGAGTTTGGATAGCTTATAGGAGTGAATTTTGGTTTTCATAGGTCAATTTGGGATTTGGAGTGGTCAATTGAAGTTAAGGGTCTATTTTTAAATGTTTCTCAGTTCCTGAGAGTGTTTAGGAATAATTTAAACTTGTATAGAGGATCATCAAAGTCCAAATAGGTGAATTTTAGAACCTGGTGTAGTGTTAGGCGCTATCCAAGGGGCCCTTGGGCGTTTTTGCGAGAAGAATTCGCTTAGGTGCCCCTTGAGCGCCTCTGTTCCAGGGGTCTGGCAAGTCGGGCACCCCTTTTTGGGGCATTGAGCGCAACAAAGCAGATTTTAGTTTTTTTCAGTTTTCGGGATCTCAAATTTGATGTTCTGGTTATCAGTTTTTGACGTTCTTTAGGTCGTTTTAGACCCTTTTGGAGCTGTTGGTAAAGGTTTCATAGTTGTTTTCTTTACCTAAATATGAGTATCATTATGCCATGAATAAATTGTGTTATAGGGTGATTTCTAATGACTTGTAATTGTGTTTCTATTTCTTTAATGGATGATCAATAGTCTCAAGTATTGGTGTACTATGTGAATGTGAACTAATAGCAATGGTTTCAAAGGTATGGAAGAGAGTTCCAATGAGGAACTTCTCAGTGGTAGTTTAAAGTGTTGTAAGTATGAATATGGGAAGCTATTCTCAAGTAGAGAGGGGTGAGGCATGTCGTGAGAATAGCAGGAGGTCTTAGCCTAGGAGCTTTACCTTGGCCTAAGGTGAGTGACAACGGACTAACCTTGTGTGGTAGCTTGCGGTAGGCCAACTGTTTCACCACAACAAGTACACGAACTGTCTTAGCTACATATTCATACTAATCGGAATGGTCAAGTGAAAAGGGTCGTCATGCATAACAAGTGGTTGTTTGGTTTGATGTACTAGGATTATTGCGTGAATGTTACCATCGTGTTAATATATATCATAAATTGTTGTAATCTAGCTTACCATTGCTTTTCTATTGTCTGTCCTTGTATGTTGTTTCTCTTTTGCGATGATCGCCTAATGGTGTGAGCTTAGGGATTCACCTTTTCAGTTGTTCCAGGTAGAGGTGAGGGAGAAGCAGATGAGTTGTTGGATAGATCTAGAGAAGTAGATCTCTTCTTTGAGGGATGTTTGTTTTACCTAATTGTTCTTTTAACATTTATGTAACGTTTCATTTTGGTAGTTTTATACTATTAAAATGGGATGTTACAATAGTCAAACATGTTAAATCATAAAATTAATAAAAAAGAATTTTTTAAAGTATTTTAGGTTTCTTAAAGAAGCATATATGTATTGAAAATTTAAATATAAACTTACATTTTATAGAAATAAGAAAGTTAAACAATGAGTAAATGATATGACTCATTGAACCATTGTTTCTATATTTTTGGTTGAATGTGGGGTTAGTCTTTTGTATGAATTTGACTTGGTCTTATTGTTGTTGAATCTTCTTATTGAATTTCCTCTTGAAATATCATTTAGCGATATTAGAATCAAAAGTTTATCTTAGTGAATAACTTAAATGAGTACACTATGATATTTGTATAAAAAGTATTTCTAACAAAAATTAAAAAAAAAGGAATAATCATGGATTGAAATGTTTCTGCTCGAGGGGATATACCAATGTGAAGATACTAACACTTAAAATGAGAGATTGTTAGGAGTCAAAAATACGAGTCTATATGTTCTATATTGAATATAAATGAAAAAGTTTAACAATATATAATAATAAAAATCATAAATACATTGTTTTAAAATTTTGTATTAAAGGTGGTATCATCTTTTTATGTAGGTTTGTCTTAGGTTTCATTTTTGTTGAATTTCTTCTAAATCTTCAAACATATGAATATGAAAAACAAAATGTTTTAAGGAGCTTTAACATGAAAATTTGTTTATGGGAGTATATGATGTGATTCCTAATAATGAAAAATTGATGTTACAAGAAGATTAAAGGAGATTCTAGAAAATTATTCAAATGGACTTAACTTCACAAGGTTATGTTTCTTATAATGTCCAAACAAGTTGAGGCTACATGCGTTGTTGTGAGTCAAACTAGATTATCATTAAACCCAATTTAATCACAACATGATCAATTAGAAATAGTTATGATGCAAACTAGACCAATTTTTAAATATACATGTGTTGAAAGTGTTAAAATTGTCGCATTAATAATGTAATAGATTATGTTAAGTCTAGATAGTGAACTTTAGTTTTAGAATCAGATTAATCAATTAGTTTAAAGACATAATTGATTGATCTTGTCAGAAAACTATTTTTGTGTAAAACTCAACTTTCTTACTCATTTGAGGGAACGATTTTAGAAATAAAAAATTTAGAGAAAGAGATATTTAAGAGTTATTAGAGAGATTAGTGTGAATTTTCAAGTTTTTATCAAGATTCAAAAAGATTGAATTGACTCTAAGGTTCTCTTGCTTTACTTAGGATTGAGATGTAAAATTTGCATATCTTACTCGTTTCATATTCTTTTGTAGTTTTTTTTTTCTTCATTGTATAAGTGATAGGATAAGACAATTGTGTGTAATATTTTTGTTGTGTAAAATTCTTGAAAGATATTTTAAGTTTATTATATTGTAGAATTTAAGATTATTAATGTGTATTTGTGATATTGTAAATTCTTGTTAAAGTGATATTTTAACTTAGATTGCTAGAAACTAGTGCATTTTTAAAGAATTACATCAGTATAAAATTTGGTGTCTCTTGTTCTTTCTTTCATCATCTTCTTATATCTTAATAACGGTAAAGGTTCTAAAACTAAACATTCTACATACACTTTGTTAATTGATTAAACTAATTTGTAAAATTGTTTTTCAAAACTAAAAATAATCAAATTTTTAGAAAAATGATTTATCTTCCCTTTTCGAAAATATTAATTGCATTTATTTTAATAGTATTCAAACTTAAATTTATATATTTTATACAATTAATCCCTATTTTTAAATTAGTCCCTATTAAAATTCAATTAATCCCTATTTGTTTTTTATGCGTGATATAAGTTTTTAAAGAGGTCTATGATAAGATACTTTTATTAATAAAATTGATTATTGAAATACAAGTGAATTAGCTATTATAAACATGAATTCTTGAGATTAAATTTTCAATTTAAATTGATGGAGTTCTCTTAAAGTATTATGATTATTGCTAAGTTTTATTTGTGTTAACGGATTTCGTATACGTTTTTTTGGCTATTTGATATATTGCATCCCATATCATTCATACATGGTATTTAGAGTAGAAAAATAACATGTTTTGCATACAAGATTTAGTTCCCATTCATGCTTATGTTACATATACACATTATATTCTTGCTTCAATGCTAATTTTTTTATTAAATTATTTATTTTACAACTTTAACAATTTAATTTTTCTTTTAATTCACATTAAATTGTGACAGTGACTAAATGAAACATAATACATTAATTTCAGTCATAAATTAAAAAAGAAAAGAGGAAATCATGAAAATAAAAGGAATTGAAGTTGAAATCACACTTCAATAAAAGAATTGCATAAAAACCTGAAATAATAATTTACAATTTGCAAAACAGCATATCAATCTTCTCTTTTCTCTCTCTCTCTCTCCCTCCCTAAACTCTTTCTTCACATATTATATTACTCTCTCTTTCACTCAGCCCAATTTAAACCCTAATGGGCTCAAGAGGCCCACTTTCAGAACCAGACCCAAAATCTGAAATCGAAATGTCACTCAGAGAGTCTCCTTTCGACGATCTTGCCGACGATTTCTTAACGGAACCGTCCTCTAAGTTCTTCGATTTCCGCCGGCTGCTTCTCGGCGGCATATCCTGGGCGGATGGCGATTCACCGCCTGGGTTTGACCCGCGCCGGTGCCGCCGGTGGCGGGAGTCGCCGGTGGAAGAGTCTTGGTTTGTGGTCTCTGAGGAGGGGTCGGAGGACCGATGGCTTCGGCGCGTGCTCTTCGGTCTAGGCGCGTTGTTCTCCGTCTCCATGGATTGGTGACGGGACTTGGGAATCAGGTGGTGGCGGGACTTCGAATTTCTCGAACTTTTCTCGCGTTCACCTGAATTTGAATGAGTAAGAAACCAAATGAATAAATTGTAGAAAAGATTTTAGGTCAAAATTAATTTTATCTAAACAGCATTATAAAGGGATTTAGTTTTTGTTTCTCTCCCTTTCTTGCACATGTTCTGTGTAAATATATCTTCTGCACTATAGATTTTAAATGCTCACATTGTTTTCATTAAAGTTATGTTTTTTATTTTCAAATATTAAGAGTGGAGAATGAAAATTTTCATTATTAGAAGAAAGTGTCGACAAACATGTAAAATACTAATTAGAGAGATATGTTCTAACCTTCTGGATTAGGGTTCATCACTGATGAGGTTTCTTTAGTTCCTCCTTTGAATTCTGTCATCTGCATAAGATTTTAAATTGCACACAGACTAATGTTTCTTAATTAAGGAAGAGTTATCACCTAAACAAAAACTGTTAAGTAGAGAAAGAGAATAGTACCCAGCTTGGTGCATTTGCTGATGGATCATCTGATCCAATATGTGCCACATGTTTTACATCAGTTGGTAATCCAATTTGAAACTGTTCTTCTTTCTCGTCTGCAAAATAGGTATCACCATAATTTGTAGTTTTATATTTTCAAATTCTGAGCATAATTTTTCTGCTTTCTTATCATCAAGCAAAAAGATGCAACAAAACTAAACAAGTTTGAGAAAAATAAAGCATTTTTATGTGCATAAACCCTCTAAAGAAAGCATTTCTGTTCTATCAGTTTTCTGCCTTCCCTGCTTTGGAAATGCATGTGTGTGTTCTTCTCTTTATGTATATATATTCTTAAAGAGAAATGTTTTATAAAAATTCACTAAGAAAAATGTAGTTTTGATTTTAATTTCTGTGTGGGAATGGAGAACGGACACTTACCAAATATTTGGGAAATGTATTTAAATCCTTTAAGGAAGCCTTTCACCTTGGTCGACATTAATCAATGTAAATAAAGTTTGTTGATATCTCTACACCAAAAATCTTTCACTTAAAATATTGGTGCTGATTGTATTCAATATTCAATGGAATAATAAGCTAAAACCCTTCTGAAAAGCAAAGAAAAGAAAAGAAAAAAGTGAGTCAACTGATCACATGATAAGAAACCTTCCCTCTAACCACTGATATAATTTTGATGACCATATTACTTGATGGTTGAGAAAGTTTTTTTCTCTGATGGTAAGAAAAGAAAAAGGTGTTATTATCAAGAAGACTTACCTGTCTACTTTGAGAAGAAAAGTTTACAAAAATCATATTATATATATGAGTTTAGATAAGGTGGTAATATTGTTGAAATCAGAAAAGCTGAAGCATGAAGAAGTGAGGAAGCATTGAGATAGAGACATGAATGCATGTAAAGTTTGAAGGTAAGTGTCATGCAGAGAAAAAGATATGCATGGTTGGTTCGTGTTGGTGGTTGTGTGGGAGAAATAACCAACCATGAAGATGGAGTCTTCAGGGTGGCATAATCTCAAAAGTGAAAACAAAAACAACATTGGTTTTTGATCAACCACCCTCTTCCTCAAATCAAAACCAGTAGCTCAACGCCTTTTTAGGTGAAAATCCAGCTATGTAGCACTGCATTTTTCAGGTGAAAAACCTATTTTTGGGACTCCTATCCTTTCTAAATCAAAGGTTCACAACTCATTCTATTAATAAGACAAATGTTTTATCCTTTTCAACTTTTTATGAATTGTTTATTTTTAGATCGATTATATTTTAACACTTTCATTTTCTTCTCAACTTACAATTTTATAAATTATTATTTTATTATGATATTTTATTTGTATTTATTATTTTTATTATTAATACAGTATTTTGTTATACAAAATAGTTATCAATAGTGGAGGTAAATAAAATATTGTATATGTATCATTCAACAAAATATGGTGTAAGTCTTGATGTAAACATTTCAAAACAAAAATAAGAAAATGGGGACCATCAGCTTTCTAACTCATAAATGGAGAATTTGTTTTAATAGTATTTCATACACATGTTTAAAATTTAAAAGTTTGAATTAAAAAAAAAAAGAAAAAAAATTCCAAGTTACGAGAAATGTATGTGTAATGATTAACAATAAAATAAAATAAAATATTACATTTTCAAAGTGTAAAAATATTCATTCCCAATTCTAATTTGAATATAAAGTTGAAAAGAAATCAAGAATGATTATTGTCATTCTTTAAATGTGTAAATTTAATAATTATATATATATATATATATATATATTGGAAAACACCAATTAGTATAAGAATTGAAGTATAATTTTTTAAAGCCTACACGTGATCAAGAAAATTAACATTTTATACAAAGTTGGTGACTGTATTCAATAAAGGCTACAAAGAGAAATTTTTTTAACCAAGATAATTTTGAAAAAAATAACAATTTAATAAACTTTATCAATACAAAAAGTGTTAAAAATTTATTGTAAGAAAGTGCTGATTATATATCATCATATAAAAATAACAATTTAATAAACTTTATCAATACAAAAAGTGTTAAAAAATTATTGTAAGAAAGTGTTGATTATATATCATCATATAAAAATAAATTATTATTTATCATCATTATTATAAAAAAAATACATTTATAAAAAAATATGTCATCATTATATAATGGTATTAATTATTATTTTATGAGTAAATTATATTTGTATTTTTTGTTTTTTTTATATTACACAATACTTTTATTTTTATTCATTTTGGTTAATGTTTTGCATTATAAACCCTTACAAAAGACACAGGGTCTAACGAGCTTTTGATTGGTTAATAAGATATAAATGTAATAATTCAATCGAATCGTGACTCAAAGATATGTGCAAATCTCAAAAACCACAAATTATCTGTAATCTATTCTTCTTGTTACGAATAAAATAGTATTATGAATATCATTGTTTCCTTTATACTGTATTTCAGAAAACAAGTTCCTAAACAACCATTAACCTTAGCCTTAACCTTTGTAATAAACTAACTAATAGGGACCAACTTTGATGTCACAAAGATACAGTGTAAGATCTTAATAGAGTACTTAGCAGTGAAGGATGAAAGTCAGTGCTTGTATATTGTGCAAGTAAAATTGATCAGAGCATGTAATCGAATTTCTGACCATGAATCTGTGGTTCATGATGCTTTCATGTCATCCAAGCCAAAACGAGCCTGTTCAAAAAGATAAGTTTGATGAGTTCATGGGTGAAAGGTTTAAAATGGCTAACATAGATTACCACTGGGAATAAGATTGCTTCCCACCTCCAACCCTCAAAATTTTCTTCTCTAAAAATATAGCTTTTTGCATTGGTTTGAAAATTGTATACTAGCTTTCCAAATATAAATAATTTCACTTCAAACTTAATTTTATCCAAAATAAATTCTTCAGAATCAAGATAATCTAAAAGCAATGTCATTCTACATGCATAAAAATGATCTAATATATCTTATTTCTTACCAGAAACTTGTGATTTTCTTCGAGTAGAGGAGAAAAGGTTGTACAAAATTTTCCAATGTCAGCATTGATATCGCCGGTGCCTCCTATCACCTCCATGAACTTCTTCCTACTAGGAGCAAGCTTCATGACAACCTGTAGGTCAAACATTTAGTACACATCCCAAAACCGTATTCAGTTTCATACAACGTACAGTCAATTCCTAAGAAAAACGAACAGTGGAAAAAGAAAAAAATAAAACAACAGAAAAAACATAAGACAAGAAAACAACGACAGACACATAGATAAGGTAAAATTGCATGGTATTTAAATGCTTTAATCTAAATTACATTGACTAATGTAAAGTGCGAAGAAACTAGAAGATGCAAGCTCATTTATTGTTGGTGTAATGTTTTACATGATCACGACATCGTTCGTCTCATTTACTCAGAATTAGAAACCTTAATGCTACATGTCTCAACACTGGAAATTAAGACAAATAAAGTAATAATATTAAAACTTATACTATTTCATACAACATGGAATATGAAGCACTGTTGTGATAAAGTGCAGAGGTGGTAGAAAATTGTCAACACAATTATGCAAATAGTAAACTCAACAGCATTTTCTAGGAAGACTATTTCAATAAGCTGTATTTTTTGTTCTATCAAAACATACAACATTATATCAACAAAGAATTAAAAATAAGATTACAGAGAAGCTTGAGCTAGCAAGCCAGCCATGCCACTTCTTCAGAGTCTTGTTATAGGAATCTGTACAAGCTTGGTACATTGTCCAATCTTCATGCTCGACTAAGTTTCGGAACAAAGCCACCAAGAAATCCATTGCCCTAAAGATTTTACCGGTTAGTGAAATAAATGTAGCATAAATAATACTGCAAGGATAAATATGGCAATGACAACTACAACTCATTAGCTAAGATCTCAGACAACCAAATAAAAATAATTATCACATTAGTATCTCAACAACTTGAGAAAGATAAGCAGAACTAGCCGAAGCTTCATAACAGTCTTAAGAAATAAAAGATAAAATCTAATTGAACCAAATTTAAAGGATTCATCATAGTTTCATACAATGACAACACAAGTTGTCTCCTGATATGTTGGAGAAAGCTAAATGACCATCCTTGTACTGTGAAAAAAAATCAAGCCTACACAACAGACATTTAGATCTAAATCCTTTTTATGGTTATCCCTACGATTACCCTTTTATTGTCCTCAACCTCTATTTATTGGGCTTTTATTGGTCTTCATGTTATCAGCTCTTCTCACCGGAGCTTCTATTGATCTATTTATCACATGGTCAAGCAATCTTAAGAAAAAATATCAAGCGTAATATGGGATGCAGACTATAATGAGTCAGGTCAAAAAACGCAATTCAATTTATGTCTCCAAAATGGAGCATAAACCCAGTGAAAACATGAATAACTTTTTAGCTTTCAGCAGTTTTTTATTAGATCAGGGTAAAACGGGTCCACATTTACTTTTGACTTAACATAAACTCAAGCTCTAATTGTTACCAGTTTGGTTCAAAATAGTCTAGTTAGTTGACTCATTTTGTCAACTCTAAAGAATATGAAGATTGGATCTTAGAATATTTTATGTTATCTTTGAGATTAATTCTTAGGGTTATTTTATCTATTTTATTTGTTTCCATGTTTTCTAGTATCATTATTTGTTTAATATCTAGTTAGGATTACTATTAGTATAAGTAACTTTAGGATTTATGGACAACATCATCACCTTGTAAGTTTGTAAAACATCACAGTATCAAGACGTATTTTTCACTTTTCTCTATTCTTTTCCTCACTCAGTACCTTAGCTCACAAAATTTCAGTAAGCTTGATAAGCTCCTTTGGTCACAATAGACCTAAAGCATTTTTTAAATTCATCCACCCACTTTAAATTTTATAATTTACATCTCCCCTTGTTTTTCTACCAGTTTGTGGGGAAAAAACTAAGGTAACTAAACCATGTAGCTTGTGGTATGAAATGACCTCCAATTTTCACCTCAAAGTTTGTTCTATTATTTGTCCTGCTGAATCACCATTCCACATGTTCAGTTTTACTTAATAAAAATCACGTGACTCCAAACCTGTGGCCTACAATACTAGTTTTCCATTTATTTCAAACAGAATAGATACGAGTTATGGTTATAATCATTTAGAAGTTTTAAAAAGTAGACTTTAAGCTTAATTTAACTTT
Source organism: Vigna umbellata (assembly GCF_018835915.1). Next base: position 133,957 of record NW_025905983.1, read on the forward strand.
TCAAAACCAGTTTGTAAGGTGAAGTTTGTACCACTTATAAATTGTAAATTCACCTTATTTCTAGTCATGTCGGATCTCCAACCAGAAAAAAGAGACAGCAGTCTGTGCTCATCCACAACATAAGTTACATACAAGCATCAAGGCAAATTTGTGATGTTAAACATACTTGTATCTACACATGCATGTATTCTGTATACACACTTTGATGTTTAATGTTTCTATACAACCTCTATTAATTATGGCCAGTTTCAAGTCACATTAAGATCCAAATTTTGGAAAGCATGCCTCAAGGGACTCTTGAGAGTTGAGATTTCTTCCAGAAATTTGTTTCTAAGTATAGAGGCATTTTTTTATCTAATCTTTAACCTGTTGGCTAGTCAAACTTCCTACATGATCCAATGTATGATTGAAATAAAAAATTAACACTATTACAAATTTTAGATAAAGTTCTCCAAAAAAACAGAGTTAGGAATGTCATACCAACATGAAAACACAAGTTAAATGCAACTGCATGATGTTTATTACCTTGTCAGCCAAAGAAGCCCATTGGTGCAACTAGATGATGATTTAGCAGTTTTAGTTTCAACCTCCACCTGTACCAAACTGTAGAGGTAGTTGAATCTGGATGGATTGGAGGAATACATAGTTTCCAATCTCTGCCGAGAAAATCAGAGAGGTATAGAATTAGAAAAAATCATATGATCCCAAGGCTTAGATAATGTACACACTTATAATTGATAAAAGTTCAAATGAAAAACATTTTATGTAAATTAGATAGAAACCCACAAATTAAAACAAAATGAATCACAATCAAACACTATAGGATACATATAGCCATACCATGTTACCACAAGAAGAAGTGAAGAATAATATATTCAAAGCTGCAGCAAATCATCTGACAAAGTATACAATATCATTAGAGTCGGATAGAACAGTTCACAAAAACATACCGATACGTTGCCACCTATGTCAGATTTCACAAGGGCCAAAGCAGTTCCAAACTTATCTGTTACAAGAAAATTGTTAGCTCTTTTATCCAAGACACATGTATCCGTTTATGCTTAAACAAGCACTAAACCAGGATGCAATGGTTCACAATCTATTGGTGTTTAATATGCCGCAGTTGTAGAGTTAGTAGGACTGTAAGATAAAAATCACTTCTGCACATTAATAGTCATGGATCTAGAATATAGATACCTAAGAGACCAAGAAAACAAAATTAAAAGCAATCAAAACATTTTACACATTTGTATTGATGAGAAAAAAAAATCTCTGGATGAATGCTAACAGAACAGGATCAACAAAAGTACACCATGGAAAAGCTCACATTATGCATCTTACCTGGCTCAAAGAGGTGATAATTCATTTAAATTTAGCGGATATAGTGTCATTTAATACACCACAGATTAAAAAAAAGGATAATTGGATTATCCCTAACCATTAAAAAGGACAAAATATATATGGAGGAAACACTCGCAAAATGTTAGCATCTATTATTTCTTTCTTTTAAGAGCTAATAACAAGGTAATGAACAAGACACACCTATTACTGGCAATATGTGCTTGCACACTTCCAAGAAATGCTTGCTCAAAATTTCTCCATGCTCAGACTTTACATGCTCAAGTTCTTTCAGTGCAGGAGCGAAAACAGTCCCCTCCATTTTTGGGCTTTGCTGCACGTGACAAGACCAAACAAATACACTAACATCAGCTTAACAGATATAAAATCCACAAATATATAATTCAAATTCACGTATACAAATATCACCTTTCTTACGCCAAGCAGAAAAATATAAGAATACGAAGCTAACAAAGAAAGACTCAGAACATCAACGGGAAGAATGTAGATTTTTTACAGGTAGAATGTGACATTAGTCATTGTTTCAACAGTTACATAATCTATCCTTGTAGCGAAATTTCTAAACTAGGAAAGTGAACAAAATTAACATCATATTGTACGAATAGAGTTAGTCATTGGAATGTGACATTAGTCATTGGTTCAACGGATACATAATCTATCCTTGTAGCGAAGTTTCCAAACTAGGAAAGTGAATAAAAATTCAAATTAACATCATATTGTACGAATAGAATTTTTACTATATTTTGATAACTTGTAAACTAGGAAAAAAATGGATTTCTTTAAAAGTAATACTGAAAAATATAAGAAAAAAAACATTCAAATCACTCTAAAAATGATGGTTCTGAAGAACCAAAGTTTAACTTAATTTCACTTATAACACATCAGAAGCTTAAACTTTGCTTACAACTACTGATTCTAAAACTTATAAGATCATCACAATTTGCTTTCCTACCACACATAGTATGCTGCCAACTGAGAATAGGAAATTTTCAATGAACTAAGAGTTTAGATCCTTGGATTTCTGGATGAGACACACTTTGAGACGCTCAATAAAAAATAGACAACTTCACTGAAGAATTGCATGGAAAAAATAAATAACAGCAGATCTTGCTCCCGCTAAATTTCCCTAAGAGCAGAAAATAGCAGGGACTTGCCCAGAAATTGAAACTGAGTTCAGAAAAAAAGAAGAATTTGGAATACCCATTTTCTATTTTTCCAAAAGAAAGAAAATTTAGACTTCATTTGTTTCAAGAAACAATGGAACACGCATTGATCCGTGAACAATTAGAGAAGAGATGATGTGCATACACAGGAGGAATCGAAGGGACTGTGATCCAAACAGCGATTGCGTTGGAGTTAAGAGATGGGAACAAGATTCGAAGATTTTTCTCCTTCTCCCTCCTTCGATGCTTAATTTTTAAGTATATATATACGCGGAAACAAGGGAACTGCAGTCTGAAACAACGAAAAATTATTATAAAATTTAAAATGTTACAAAAAAATAATTATCGATAAATTTTAAATGAACTGTTGTGAAAAAGAGTTCAAAATCTATTTATTTGTGGTAATAAATAAAATCTTTGTTCAGAACGAAATTTACAAATTTAATTAAAGGCTTGTTTTACATTTATTATGTGATTTTTTTTATTTTGGATTTTAAATTTAAAGAACATATAAATATAGTTTTCTTAACACAAGACATTAATATGTTTGAGTTTGATAAAAAATGTTCTAAAATAACATTTGAGTTAGGATATAAATAATTCAAAAGGCACTCTAAGAATTGAGCTAGAAAGACTATATTTTTTTTTACTTTTAAATTGGTTTAATACCCAATTTTGTCTCTAGTTTTGTTGGCAAATCTCAATTTAGTCCCTCGTTGCAAAAGTGTTTGAAATAGGTTCTTACTTTTAAATTTTTGAGTCAAATTAGTCCCTTCCGTTAAATATAACCAAACGGAGTTAAGAGAGTGATTATCTGGCATAATGCAGTGGTAACGTGTTATTTTTATATTATTTTTATATTGTATGCGTTGACATATTAAGTTGTCAAAGGTTGAGCTGGATATTGTCATTTTTAAATTGTGAAAAATTATATTGTCTGTTACTCACCCTTCCAAATACGACATCATTCACCCCACTTTCATCACATTGCAGCCACCACCCATTACCTTTTCGCCTCTGCCTCCGTTCGCCCTCGCTTACATGACGTTCACTGAATTAGTCTTGGGAAGATGGGCAGCCAAATTTTGTCTTTGATTCACTTCCCAATTTGGGAACCTTCTCTTTCAGCTTCCCCTTCCAAATCCAAACCTAGAAAAATTCTGAACCTTGTCTTTCAACTTTCCCTTTCAACTTTCAACCTAGACAGATCTTCTTCCCACCGAAAGTGTAGTAGCCGTGGGTGAGGTGGCCGTCGGAGGGGAGATCCAAACCTATGATGCGGTCGTGGGGCTGGAGCACAGCAGTGTAGGCGGCGAAGTTGGCCGGAGAACCAGAGTAGGGTTGGACGTTGACGCCCCACCAGGAGGGATCGAGATGGGAGGCCTCGAGGGCGCGGGAACGACACAGGTTCTCAATCTGATCGATGAACTCGTTGCCACCGTAGTAGCGGTTGCCGGGCATACCCTCGGAGTACTTGTTGGTGAGGGCACTCCCCAGCGCCTCTATGACAGCGAAGGAAGTGAAGTTCTCCGACGCTATGAGCTCTATTCCCCGACACTATGGGCAGTCTGCAGCTTTGATTGGTGGCTATGGAGGTGCTCTATGAGTTTGGGGTTTGGGTGAAAAGAGGTGATGAAGTATTTGTATGTTGAGTGATGAATGAGTTTGGAATTTGTGGAGGTGGGGGAGACATATGTGATTAGCAGAAAAGAAAATGCCCTGAATCGATTTTTCTCTAATTTCAAATACTTAATCTTTAATATCCAGTTTAACTTCTAACACGTCACTATGCATATAATATAAGAATAACACGTTATCATTGCATTCTGCCACATCATCATCCTATTAACTCCGTTTGGTTATATTTAACGGAAATGACTAATTTGAATCAAAAATTTAAAAGTAAAAATCTATTTCAAACACTTTTGTAACGAGAGACTAAATTGAGATTTGCCAACCAAACTGGAGATAAAATTGGATATTAAACCTAAATTTAAAAACTTATCAAAGTTTAAGATATAAACAAATGATTTAATTATTTATTTAGTTGAGAAGTTTTAATTTAGTGTTCATTTAACTTTTTTTTCAACAAAATGTCTCAATTATGTATTTAAAAAAATTACTAACGGCATAATAGTACGTGTTTATGTGTTTTTTTTATAACTTTTATTAAAAAATTTAATTTTAACAATTTAAAAAAAAATTGTAATATTTTTGTTGTTACTCAAGGAAGATTCTTGACATAATAAGTGACATTATCAATGTCAAGTGACACGTACAAGTATCAATGTCAATATCAAGTGATTTTTACTGTATTTTCTATATATATATATATATATATATAATTTTAAAATGAATTAACGTTGTTTTATTTTGATTGAGACCAAATATATCATTTGTATAGATGATATACTTTTATTAAAAATAACTTTTTAACATATTAGATTCATTCTTATTTAAAATTTTAATATATTTTGATTCTTAAATTTAAAAAATAAATAATATAATATTTTTAACACGACATTAATTTTTGAACTTGTTGAACTATGTTTTAAATTAACATAAATTTTGATATATTTTAGTCCTAAAACTTAAATATAACTCTTTTAACATAATAACTTTTTTGAGCTTGTTAAACGATATTCTAAATGAATATTTGAGCTGAAACACATAAAACCATGATAACTACTCAAAAATCTTGAATTAAAAATATTATATTTATTTACTCTTAAAATTTGAACTTATTAAAATTTAAAACATAAACAAATTATAATTTCACCTCAAAAGTTATAAATTAAAAACATATTTACTCTTTTATATTCCAATTAAAGCTTTTAACATATTATAATAAAAACTAAAAAAAAAAAAAATTAACAACATATTTCTTGTTCTCATTTTTAAATATAAATATAGTATGTTGCACATGCTTTATGCGAATTTATTAAATTATTATACATGATATGAAATTTGATTAAAAATATTTATTTAAAAAATATAAAATTAAAAATAATACTAATTAAATATTAAAGAAAACATTTATGATTATTGTCTAAATAATTAAGAATTAGGAGATGTCTATGTAACTATCACTTATATATAGAAATTTTTTCTATAATTTAGTAGAAACTGAGTATTTTTAATTTGATTAATATTCAATAAATTTGAGTATTTTTAATTTGATTAATATTCAATAAATTTGAGTATTTTTAATTAGTTTTTATTAAAAAAATTTAATTTATTGAATATTTAAAATAAATTTTATTTTTGTTTAAATAGTTAATATTTTTTTTGTCACTATTTGTGTAATAATATGATTTTTTTAATTTTTAATTTATCGATTAATTTGATTAATATTATTTTTTTAAATTTTCTATAATTTATCTACTAACTCGTTGATTTCTTCTCTCGGAGCATTCTTACACGGTGATATGTAGAAACTTTTTTATATGAATCAACCTCTAAGATTTACTCATTTTGATGGCTCTGTCTTAGAAATGCTCACCAAAGAAAGAACAAAAATTTTCATTAATCAATTATATCAATCAATAGTTAACTATTCTTACTTTCTTCAATATCTAAACTATAAATTGTTGGGTATCATTCAGCACAAACACACACAAATAAAATAGAGAAGAGAAAATACTGATAATAGGCAAAAATGGAAATTTTATACTAGTGGAAGAAATTTACAACACCTCTCTTTCAATACAAATCTTCTCAAAAATTATGAGAATACAAGAAATGAGAGAACAAAGGAGAGAATGGAATATATAACAAAGGGGACAAGGGGTTTCTTTTATAGCCACCAAGTCATACCCCTTTACAAGTTTCCACCAATGTGGGATTTCATTCCTCACAATCTCCCACTTGAAGATTTTGATGAAACTAATCAAATCTTCACACCATCTTTGCCTTCGTGTTGCTTGTTCTTCTGATAAACTTCAGTAGAATCGAATTAACGTAAATATGCCAATAACCTTTGACACCTAATTCTGATTCTCCGAAACGCAATGCAACACCTGATCAATATTTTAGTGCTCTCCACCTAAACCTACCATGAACATACTAACCACTCCCACTGCTTGTGCAATGTCTGGTCTTGTACGCATCATAGCAATTATAAGGTTGTCCACCACCGATGCATACGATACTCGAGACTTTTCCATCCTCTCCACTTCACTGTTAGGACTCATACTTGAGGATAATTGATAGAAGATGGGGTAAAACTGGCTTGCACTCTCGCATGTTGAAGCGTCGCAAGACTTTCAGTAAGTTTTACTTCTGAGAAAGCCAAATCTTCCTATCTTTTTCTATCTCGGTGAATTAGCATCCCTAAAATCTTCTTTACCGATTCCAAGTCCTTTAATATCAAACTCTCTAGCCAATTGTGCCTTCAGTTCTTGGATTAGAGCTTTGTTGGGGCCTACCACCAACATGTCATCCACATACAACAACAAAATGATAAATCATTATCCTCAAGCCTCTTGTAGTATGTACAATGGTCTGAACTTAGTTTGTTGTATCCGAGGCTAATGATAAAGGAATCAAATCTCTTATACCAATACCTTGGCGCCTGCTTTAAACCGTATAGAGATTTGTTCAACCTGTAAACTAAGTTTTCTTGTTCTTCAAAGCCTTCTGGTTGGGGCATCATTTCATTGTTGCTTAACAATAACCTTGTGAGCGGTGGAACTCACAGGCAATACCCCTTCACATTGTTAGCATAGCCCAAGCACTTAATTCTTTCCCCAGTTTCAAGCTCTACTCGTGCTTTGGTTTCCTTGAACTGGTAACAACAACACATTTGACTTCCTCTTGATGTAATACACTCATAAACTCCTAGAATAAACTTTGCTCCTCCTAGGAATAACTCTGGTGANAACACAAGACATTAATATGTTTGAGTTTGATAAAAAATGTTCTAAAATAACATTTGAGTTAGGATATAAATAATTCAAAAGGCACTCTAAGAATTGAGCTAGAAAGACTATATTTTTTTTTACTTTTAAATTGGTTTAATACCCAATTTTGTCTCTAGTTTTGTTGGCAAATCTCAATTTAGTCCCTCGTTGCAAAAGTGTTTGAAATAGGTTCTTACTTTTAAATTTTTGAGTCAAATTAGTCCCTTCCGTTAAATATAACCAAACGGAGTTAAGAGAGTGATTATCTGGCATAATGCAGTGGTAACGTGTTATTTTTATATTATTTTTATATTGTATGCGTTGACATATTAAGTTGTCAAAGGTTGAGCTGGATATTGTCATTTTTAAATTGTGAAAAATTATATTGTCTGTTACTCACCCTTCCAAATACGACATCATTCACCCCACTTTCATCACATTGCAGCCACCACCCATTACCTTTTCGCCTCTGCCTCCGTTCGCCCTCGCTTACATGACGTTCACTGAATTAGTCTTGGGAAGATGGGCAGCCAAATTTTGTCTTTGATTCACTTCCCAATTTGGGAACCTTCTCTTTCAGCTTCCCCTTCCAAATCCAAACCTAGAAAAATTCTGAACCTTGTCTTTCAACTTTCCCTTTCAACTTTCAACCTAGACAGATCTTCTTCCCACCGAAAGTGTAGTAGCCGTGGGTGAGGTGGCCGTCGGAGGGGAGATCCAAACCTATGATGCGGTCGTGGGGCTGGAGCACAGCAGTGTAGGCGGCGAAGTTGGCCGGAGAACCAGAGTAGGGTTGGACGTTGACGCCCCACCAGGAGGGATCGAGATGGGAGGCCTCGAGGGCGCGGGAACGACACAGGTTCTCAATCTGATCGATGAACTCGTTGCCACCGTAGTAGCGGTTGCCGGGCATACCCTCGGAGTACTTGTTGGTGAGGGCACTCCCCAGCGCCTCTATGACAGCGAAGGAAGTGAAGTTCTCCGACGCTATGAGCTCTATTCCCCGACACTATGGGCAGTCTGCAGCTTTGATTGGTGGCTATGGAGGTGCTCTATGAGTTTGGGGTTTGGGTGAAAAGAGGTGATGAAGTATTTGTATGTTGAGTGATGAATGAGTTTGGAATTTGTGGAGGTGGGGGAGACATATGTGATTAGCAGAAAAGAAAATGCCCTGAATCGATTTTTCTCTAATTTCAAATACTTAATCTTTAATATCCAGTTTAACTTCTAACACGTCACTATGCATATAATATAAGAATAACACGTTATCATTGCATTCTGCCACATCATCATCCTATTAACTCCGTTTGGTTATATTTAACGGAAATGACTAATTTGAATCAAAAATTTAAAAGTAAAAATCTATTTCAAACACTTTTGTAACGAGAGACTAAATTGAGATTTGCCAACCAAACTGGAGATAAAATTGGATATTAAACCTAAATTTAAAAACTTATCAAAGTTTAAGATATAAACAAATGATTTAATTATTTATTTAGTTGAGAAGTTTTAATTTAGTGTTCATTTAACTTTTTTTTCAACAAAATGTCTCAATTATGTATTTAAAAAAATTACTAACGGCATAATAGTACGTGTTTATGTGTTTTTTTTATAACTTTTATTAAAAAATTTAATTTTAACAATTTAAAAAAAAATTGTAATATTTTTGTTGTTACTCAAGGAAGATTCTTGACATAATAAGTGACATTATCAATGTCAAGTGACACGTACAAGTATCAATGTCAATATCAAGTGATTTTTACTGTATTTTCTATATATATATATATATATATATAATTTTAAAATGAATTAACGTTGTTTTATTTTGATTGAGACCAAATATATCATTTGTATAGATGATATACTTTTATTAAAAATAACTTTTTAACATATTAGATTCATTCTTATTTAAAATTTTAATATATTTTGATTCTTAAATTTAAAAAATAAATAATATAATATTTTTAACACGACATTAATTTTTGAACTTGTTGAACTATGTTTTAAATTAACATAAATTTTGATATATTTTAGTCCTAAAACTTAAATATAACTCTTTTAACATAATAACTTTTTTGAGCTTGTTAAACGATATTCTAAATGAATATTTGAGCTGAAACACATAAAACCATGATAACTACTCAAAAATCTTGAAATAAAAATATTATATTTATTTACTCTTAAAATTTGAACTTATTAAAATTTAAAACATAAACAAATTATAATTTCACCTCAAAAGTTATAAATTAAAAACATATTTACTCTTTTATATTCCAATTAAAGCTTTTAACATATTATAATAAAAACTAAAAAAAAAAAAAATTAACAACATATTTCTTGTTCTCATTTTTAAATATAAATATAGTATGTTGCACATGCTTTATGCGAATTTATTAAATTATTATACATGATATGAAATTTGATTAAAAATATTTATTTAAAAAATATAAAATTAAAAATAATACTAATTAAATATTAAAGAAAACATTTATGATTATTGTCTAAATAATTAAGAATTAGGAGATGTCTATGTAACTATCACTTATATATAGAAATTTTTTCTATAATTTAGTAGAAACTGAGTATTTTTAATTTGATTAATATTCAATAAATTTGAGTATTTTTAATTTGATTAATATTCAATAAATTTGAGTATTTTTAATTAGTTTTTATTAAAAAAATTTAATTTATTGAATATTTAAAATAAATTTTATTTTTGTTTAAATAGTTAATATTTTTTTTGTCACTATTTGTGTAATAATATGATTTTTTTAATTTTTAATTTATCGATTAATTTGATTAATATTATTTTTTTAAATTTTCTATAATTTATCTACTAACTCGTTGATTTCTTCTCTCGGAGCATTCTTACACGGTGATATGTAGAAACTTTTTTATATGAATCAACCTCTAAGATTTACTCATTTTGATGGCTCTGTCTTAGAAATGCTCACCAAAGAAAGAACAAAAATTTTCATTAATCAATTATATCAATCAATAGTTAACTATTCTTACTTTCTTCAATATCTAAACTATAAATTGTTGGGTATCATTCAGCACAAACACACACAAATAAAATAGAGAAGAGAAAATACTGATAATAGGCAAAAATGGAAATTTTATACTAGTGGAAGAAATTTACAACACCTCTCTTTCAATACAAATCTTCTCAAAAATTATGAGAATACAAGAAATGAGAGAACAAAGGAGAGAATGGAATATATAACAAAGGGGACAAGGGGTTTCTTTTATAGCCACCAAGTCATACCCCTTTACAAGTTTCCACCAATGTGGGATTTCATTCCTCACAATCTCCCACTTGAAGATTTTGATGAAACTAATCAAATCTTCACACCATCTTTGCCTTCGTGTTGCTTGTTCTTCTGATAAACTTCAGTAGAATCGAATTAACGTAAATATGCCAATAACCTTTGACACCTAATTATGATTCTCCGAAACGCAATGCAACACCTGATCAATATTTTAATGCTCTCCACCTAAACCTACCAAGAACATACTAACCACTCACACTGCTTGTGAAATGTCTGGTCTTGTACGCATCATAGCAATTATAAGGATGTCCACCACCGATGCATACGATACTCGAGACTTTTCCATCCTCTCCACTTCACTGATAGGACTCATACTTGAGGATAATTGATAGAAGATGGGGTAAAAATGGCTTGCACTCTCGCATGTTGAAGAAACGCAAGACTTTCAGTAAGTTTTACTTCTGAGAAAGCCAAATCTTCCTATCTTTTTCTATCTAGGTGAATTAGCATCCCTAAAATCTTATTTACCGATTCCAAGTCCTTTAATATCAAACTCACTAGCCAATTGTGCCTTCAGTTCTTGGATTAGAGCTTTGTTGGGGCCTACCACCAACATGTCATCCACATACAACAACAAAATGATAAATCATTATCCTCAAGCCTCTTGTAGTATGTACAATGGTCTGAACTTAGTTTGTTGTATCCGAGGCTAATGATAAAGGAATCAAATCTCTTATACCAATACCTTGGCGCCTGCTTTAAACCGTATAGAGATTTGTTCAACCTGTAAACTAAGTTTTCTTGTTCTTCAAAGCCTTCTGGTTGGGGCATCATTTCATTGTTGCTTAACAATAACCTTGTGAGCGGTGGAACTCACAGGCAATACCCCTTCACATTGTTAGCATAGCCCAAGCACTTAATTCTTTCCCCAGTTTCAAGCTCTACTCGTGCTTTGGTTTCCTTGAACTGGTAACAACAACACATTTGACTTCCTCTTGATGTAATACACTCATAAACTCCTAGAATAAACTTTGCTCCTCCTAGGAATAACTCAGGTGATTCTCTTAAATCAGAATGAACCAAGTCTTCTTGTGTTTTCTTTTCTGGTAGTCAAACTTGCAAACTTCGATCTATGTTGTTGGCTTATCACACAGTGCTCGCACAAAGGTAAAACAACCTTCTTAAGTCCGAGTACAGATTACGTTCCGCCTTGCAAACTTCACTTTAACATATGTCCAAGTACGATGTCACGTCAACACCGTTTCTTCTTGACTTGTCAATGCAACCATTGCATTAGCTTTCTACAACGTATCTCCTATAAGCACATGTCATGATCTTCTGAGCTTTTATGACTTACTACAACGTTTCTTTCCACTTCTGCTCCGTCATTTTTGCGGGTTTTCCTTCAATTACAGCTATGCAATTGTCCTTGACAGTACTTTCACACTACCAAACGTTTCCAGTAATAACTCTTTTTTGATGCGGAAGATCGGATTAAACCGCAACTACAATGCATACTCAGAATTTTACCAACACTATTCTAATGACAATAGCAGCGGAATACAAACCTATAGCTCTGATACCACTGTTGGGTATCATTCATACAACACAAGCACACACAACTAAAATAAAGAAGAGAAAATACTGATAATAGGCAAAAATGAAAATTTTATACTAGTGAAAAACATTTACAGCACCTCCCTCTTTCAATACAAAACTTCTCAAAATTATGAGAATACAAGAAAGGAGAGAACAAAAGAGAGAATAGAATGTATAACAAAGGGAGTAAGAGGTTTCTTTTATAGCCACCAAACATACCCCTTTACAACTTCCCACCAACGGGAGACTTCATTCCTCACATAAATGGCATTTAAGATCATTCAACATTATCTAATTACACTAACTATTCTTCTTCGTCTATAATGTATGTAAAGGTTAATGAACCACAAAAAAAAATGTCCATATTAAAGGTTTTACAAAAACTCATAAGATAAAATTTAATAAAAATATTTACAATTAAAAAAGTTCAAATTTATTAGAACAAATTTCTCAATTAACAAAATAATAAGATAAGATATTATTAAATAAATAAGTGTATTTTGAAGATTCATCAAACAATCAATCTATTAAATAAAATCCAAATAACTTTATCTTCTCTTCCCGCAATCCCAATAAATATTACATGACATAGTATTATATATAATATCCTGAATAAAGTTTACATCAGTAAATTTTCTTTACCAAAATCCTCCTAAAAATGATAAAAATATTAATCTAACAAGTTTCATACTCTCAAATGTAATAAATAAAATGATATAGTATCTGTTCTTAAATAATTTCATGCATTATTTTTTTCTTAAAAACAGGAAATTGGAAAAGAGATTTGAAATAAAATTAACATAAGATTGAAAATATGGGAAATGATTGAGAACTCAAAGTATATCAAGAAGAAGGGCGTTCACTGGACAAAATTAAAAGATAAACTGCATGCTGAGTTTGAAAAGGGAGTTGAGACATATGTGTTAATATTCTAATGACTAATTTCTTCAATAAAAAAGTGGTGAATCAGTTCTTTTTCAGACTTTTTTTTCAATTTTAAAACAATTTTTTGAAGAAAAATACTTTCTTATTCAATTAACAAGATGACAGAATGATGTATAATTAAAACACTTAGTCAATTTACAAAAAACAAATTTAAGAAAGAAAGAAAAAACACAATAAACATGAATTTTCTTGATTATTAGTCGATTATATATGAGATAATTGATTAAAGATGAGATTTTTGAATTTTAAAAAAATAAAAATTGTTGCTTTAATAAATTATGTTAATGATTTAATCGATTAAAAACATCCATCTCTTAAACTCAGTAATTGAAAGAAAGGTTTAAATATAATTTTGGTTCCAATTTTTGTCTAGTTCAATTTGATTCTTATTTTATTCGGATGTTTAATAAAATTTTAATTTTCGTCAATTTGATTTTTTTGGTAGCAACATGTTGTTTCTATTTTTTCAAAATTTTGAAAATTTTTTAATTTAAAAAAGTTATCTACCGTATCAAGTTAATATTGTAAAATGTAACAATAATTTAAAAAAAAAATTCTAAACAATACTAGTTGCCAAGAAGTTAAGGGAGACTTGTGCACTTTCCTTTCATTAAAATTGAAAAATAATACTAGATAAATTAATTATAATAAATATTCTCACCAAATCCTATGAATATTCCTATAATAAATATAATACTATTCCATAATAAATACATCAATTAACCTAATTACCAAAGTTCATCACTAATTATACTTAAATCAAAACTAAATTAACCTTTTCTAATAGTTAGAATTATGTTAGCCTTAACTACTAATAAAAAAATAATCCAACTTACTAAATCAAACTAAAAACTAAATAACAAATACTAAATTTTAAATTTTAAATGGTAAAAATATCTTGTCCACAAAGGACGACTTTTTTTTTAATTGTCCTTTTGCTTAAGAGTTCATTGTCAGAAAAAGCTTCAACATACGTAATAAATTTTTTGTAGTATACTTCATGTTATCTTGATAAAAGGAAATTGTTTGTAATTATATATATTCTTATTTTCTTATACCTCTAAGTATATTAGAAATTAATAAATATTACAATAAAAATTTGATATTATTAACTATCAAAATTTGACAATAAACTAAAATTATTGATGATTTATCGACAATTAAACATTTGTTAGTGAAAGCATTGTTGGTAAATTTATTGACAAAACTTTTGTTTTGTCGATAGTTATCAATGGATTTTTCTGTCAGGAAATTCATTGATAATTATTGAGATTTTTTATTGGTGAATTCGTTGGTAATTGTCGACAGAAAAATTTTATAAGTAAATTTTGTTTGTAATTATCGATAAAAATTCGTGGTAAAATTTGTTAATAATTATCAACGAAATTTTTCGTTAGTAAATACCGCGATCTGGTTCATCTTCTTCCTTGTGTTCCCTCTTCTTTCTTTCAATTTTACCAATTCAAAAGAATGAACACATTCCAAACAAAATATCTTCAATCCAATTGAATCCTTTATTACAAGTTTTGATAAAATTTTGGAGAAAAAATTATTAAAGTTCATGCCAAACAACACGTTGCATGGTAGTGAAAAACTTTGGCTTTGGACGAGCTTAGAGTGGACAACAACTACGTTGCACAATGGTAACAATACTTGGAGTGTGAAAAAGGAAGAAAAGAGACATTGTCCCTCCACTGCACATGTTAGAAAAGAAGAAGATGAAGTGGAAGACCTAAATAACGTCGTTGTAGGCGGAGATGACCTAAGCTGGATAAAGAAGTGGAGGAATGTAGAGGCTACATCATGTTTCATTTACCGACGAATGTTTTCATCGATAAGTGAAATATACATTATCGATGGATTTTACTAACAAATTTTTCTGCTGATAAGTAAAATATGATTTAACAATATATTTTTTGACGAAAAAATTTGTCGACAAGTGAAAAAATGAGAAGAAAAATTTTGGCTTTTTTACCAACGATTTTTTCCGTAGGTAATGCGCATCTAATTTATCGTCGGATTTTACCGACAAATTTTTTTATCGATAAGTAAAATATGTATTACCAACGAATTTTATCAATAAATTTTTTTGTCGATAATTCAAATTTATTGGCAGATTTATTTTCATTGATAAAATTATATCGATAATTTCAAGAATTTTGTTAGTGAAAATTAATCAAATATGAAAAAGAAAGTTAATAAACTTATTTGTTCATAAGTATTGTTAAAGATAATATTTTTACCTTCTAATTGTGACTATTTTTTAAAGTACTTCCAAAGATTTTTTAGCTATTTGATTAAAATTAGTAAATAAAATAATTTGAAGAAAAGTAGAAAGAAATATATTACGTTTTTTAAAAATAAAGATATTGGGATGAAACGTTTGTAAATTTGAAATACCACTCACTCAACACCTTAATGTATCCCCTAATTTATAAAATATTGAGTCAATGGTAAAGTGAACCATAATCCTCTCGCAACCTTCATTCATAGCTCCTCCCTTGCATATCTCTTCTTCAATCCACTTTTCAAATTTCTTTCTTATATTTCGAATTAGATATTTTTTAAATTTGAGATACCTTCCAAAACATTATTTTGAAAAGTATTAAAAATAAGGAGGTGAAAGAATTTTTATCATATTTTTAACTAAGGATAATTTATAATTAAGCATACAATTAAGCATACAAATTACATGAAAATAGGAAAGAAACAATCACTTACAGAAGAGGAAAACGAAAATCTAGACTTGTAACATTAGGAAAAGAAAGAAGCATCCAATAATCCTAATGTTTTAGTTATGTTTATATTATTTTTTGATTTAAAAGTGTAATATGTATTATTATATTATTAAAATAAAGGGTCAAATGAATATATTTTTAAAGAGGGCGTCCAGAAACTTTTTCCTCTTGAGAACAATTATTATTGTTTAATAATTTCTTTTGTAACATTTAATTCACAAAATATATACTTTTATATTTTTTAGGTTTAATATCCAATTTTGTCCCCACTTTAGTTCGGAAATTTCAAGTTAGTCCCTTTTTAGAAATGTAAGTGCAATGGATCCTTACTTGTAATTATTTGAGTCTAATGAGTCCCTTCCGTTAAATAGAAGGAAACAGAGTTAGTGGACTGATGATGTGGCAGTTGTCATTGGTGAAGTGTCAAGAAGCAATTGTGTGCGTGCTTACGTTAGGGTTCCCATTTTCAAATTGGGTTTTATTAAAAATTGGGGATAAAATGATTTGGAGGTGATTTGTTGGAGATTAGGGCATGTTCGTGTGCGAGGAAGAAGACAGAGGCAGTAATCACAAATATTAATCTACTACTGGAGGAGCCATCTTGCGGAGTTCAGAGCGGAGACACTCGTAATCGTGGTTGGCCTCGGTGCCGCCCTTCCAGGGCAGGCGGTCAATTTCAGCAGAGGCATCAGGGGAGGGAGCGGAGCCGAAGCGGTGAATCTGCAAATCGAACTCCATGGCCTTCTTGAGGCCCTTGCATCCGGAGCGCTAACAGCGGCGGGATCGGGGGCCGCAGTAGAAGTCGGCGGCGGCAAGGGAGAGGGCGAAAAAGAGGAAGAAGGGGAGGAGGTAGGAGAGAGGGAGGGAGGGAAGGAGGAGGGAGAGGGAATGGAAGATGTATGAGAAATAGGAGGAGAGGAGGAAGGCCCCTGAGAAGAGGACGAGGAGCAGAATGAGAAGGTCCAAGGTTGCCGAGGGAGAGTGCTTGCAGTTGAACACATTGTTGTGATTATGGTGCTTGCAGTTGCACACAATGTCACTGTAGCGACCTGCCAGAATGATTGAAATGGTTGTTGGCACAAATTAATGTATAGAGCAATGTGTGGAATTGAAAGAGATGAGGAATATGAGAAAAATATCTCCCAGTTGTTTTGCTTTTTAGTTGTAATAACATATGTTTTGGAAAGAGAAATTCCTGAGGAGAAATGTAGAATAGTTTTAGAAAGCAGATTTTGAAGCTAAGAAATGAGAAGAGCATCGAGCAGGTTCTTACATTTCCTCCTCCCATCTGAGGAACAAGAGAGCTGGGAATCAGTACAGTTGTTCCTAGCATCACCAGGTAATGTTGGAAACTAAGTAGGATTGCCTCCGCTTCATTAGCAAATGGGAACCCTAACACCACGTAAGCACGCACACAATTGCGTCTTGACACCTCACCAATGACAACTGCCACATCATCAGCCCACTAACTCCGTTTCCTTCTATTTAACGGAAGGGACTCATTAGACTCAAATAATTACAAGTAAGGATCCATTGCACTTACATTTCTAAAAAGGGACTAACTTGAGATTTCCGAACCAAAGTGGGGATAAAATTGGGTATTAAACCTTAAAAAAACATCAAATAAGGTAAAAAAAATAAAGAAAAAGAAATCCAAAATTTATACCTGGAAACGATGTTGCATCCTCATTCTCAATCATTTATGTTTCTTTACGACAACTGTGCGAGTGGAATTAACAGACACACATCGTACATTCCTTTTCATCAGTCCACTATCACTTTCAAAGTTATCTGCAGTATATTCTCCATTTAGTTTTTGTCATGACTTTCGGTTCAAGTGGGGAACGAAAATGAGACCTACACTTTAATTTGGTACGAAGTCTTGTTTATATTCTTTACCAAATGGACCACAATATTCTTTTGGTTAGATAAGAATATATATATAATGATATATTTTTATACGTTTGAATATTTTATTTCACATATTCAGCTAAGATATTATAATAAATTATTTAATTAACTAAAGTATTAGAAAAATATATAAAATTAAAGTAATACCAAGTAAGGAAATTCCCACTCCACAACAGAATAAATAGGTGTCTCGGAGAGGAATGTAAGCATCCTTAAATCATATCTCTTCTTGTGTTAAGAAACATGTCTAGCCCTCCTTACATCAATGCTGCATTTCGTTCATCAAGAGAATATGAAGTGTATTTCTTCGCCAAGAACAAGTATGTGCGGTTGCATTACACTCCCGGGAAAACAGAAGATAAGATTTTGACTAATCTGCGTTCGATTAGTAGTGGTTTTCCATCACTTGCAGGAACGCCATTTGCAGAACCTGGAATAGACTGTTCCTTTGACACTGAAGCGAGTGAAGCATATGTGTTCTCCGGCAACCTCTGTGCCTACATAGACTATGCTCCAGGTACAACAAATGACAAGATACTCGCAGGTCCTACAACAATTGCTCAAATGTTTCCTGTCCTAAAAAACACTGTGTTTGCTGATGGCATAGACTCTGCATTTAGATCAACCAGAGGAAAAGAAGTTTACTTATTCAAGGGCAATAAGTATGTTCGCATAGCCTATGATTCGAAGCAGCTTGTTGGCAACATTCGCAACATCGGTGATGGCTTTCCTGTACTAAAAGGTACCATCTTTGAAAGTGGAATTGATGCGTGTTTTGCTTCTCATAAGCAGCCTGAAGCTTACCTTTTCAAAGGAGACAAGTATGTGCGTATCAAATTCAGCCCAGGTGCATATGATGACACTCTTATCGGTGATGTCAGACCTATCCTTGATGGTTGGCCCGTTCTTAGAGGCATTTTGCCTGTCAGCTAAACAAGTCATGCATCAACCATAGCCTCATCTGAATAAATGATGTTACAATATGTTACGAATAAGGCTTCCATTGCCAAAGTTTGTTTCTTTCTCTTTAATCTAACATTGGGATTGGATGTCTGTTTCCTGTCCTAATGTAACATGTTTGAATGTTTGTGTTTCGTTTTCTGTAAGTGGATGTTTGTTTCCTATCACCATGTAATTTGTCACTTAATAATAAATAAAAGTGGTTGGTTTGATTTAGTTTATACACTTATTATCATGGATATTTAATTTAATCCATAAAAATAATTTTTATAATTTATGGATAATTCTTATCAAAAAGTAATTTTTGGTAAAGTTGACTCTATTCTTTGCTACAAGAGGAAAGTCTCCATAATTTTCTTTTATAACTGCATTATCTCTTGATATCTAAATGCTTAAAATAAATAAGCTAGTTTTTCGAGGAGTAAATAAATTTTTCAAAGGCAATGAAAGGTAATTGTGATTGAATGGAATAAAATCATCAATTATGAATGATAAACTCTCTTTCTAAATATTCAACACAATTTCGCATTCAGAATTTCAATTTAAAAGAACCTATTAAACTTGAATAACTATTTTTTTTTTCTCTAAGCTTTGTTAATTGTGAGAACCTGATAAATTAATACACACTAATTCATTCTCTGATCACTATTTTTAATGCACCGTGACACGTCAAAATGCACTCACACTTCCACTGCATGCGCCTGCCATGTGTCACGGTTTGAGCATTCTGAGAATGGTTAGTGGGAGACAAGTGGCGTGTGGAGGTTGGGGAGTTTATTCTGCAATGGGAAGAGAAAAATAATTCTGAAAAACTCTCCCTCTTCCTCCTGCATGCTTCACCTTCTTCTCAGAATTCCTGCTTCCAAATTCTCTACCCTCTCTCTAAACTCTTTCATCTTCTCTCTAAGATCACTCACCATCATCTACTCCAAATCCATTTCAGATACCGTAGAAACCTTCCCTGCACCGTGAGCAGCGTTTTACACCGAACAGAAGTAAGATCTAAACCGGTAAGCTTCCAAACCCTAAAACGCTCCGTTCTGAGTTGCATGCAGACGCTGGTACTGCTGCATGTT
>NW_025905984.1:8925-22069 GCF_018835915.1 Vigna umbellata
CCAGTCACGACCCTCCTCATCACCTGCTGCCACTCAGCAGCCCACATCAGTCCAACCCTCATCAGTCCAACCCTCATCAGTCCAACCCACACCAGTCCACCCATCAGTAGAGGAGCAGGATGATGAAGATCATTCTGATGATAGTTATGTACATTATTAGTTTCATTTTTTTATTATAACTTAGACAAACATTTAGATATTATAACATTTTGGACTTTATATCATTTCAGTGTTAATTTTATCTACTTCCAGACTTTGGATGTTAGAACATCCTTTTGTTACATTGTTTTATATTTGAACTATAATTACATTATCTATACATTAATGAATGTTCTATGGATTAATTGATGTTCAATGTATTCCTGATAATTGATTGCATCTTTGAGATGCACATTATGCATGTTTGTATGTGCTTGAAAACTGATATGCAGGTCTGTTTGTAATTGAAATTTGATATACAGGTCTGGGTTGCACAGGAAATGCCATTTCTCTGAAACCTGCTCTGCAATTTACCGAAGGCTTTTGCCCTTCGGTAAATGCCCACTGTTGGTCATTACCGAAGGCTTCTGCCCTTCGGTAAATACCCTCGTTTGGTCATTACCGAAGGCTTTTGACCCTCGGTAATTACCGAAGGCTTTTGGCCCTAGGTAATTACCGAAGGACGAAAGCCCTCGGTAATTGTTAGCGACAAGGGATTTACCGAAGGATTTTTAGCCGTCGATAAGCCTTCGGTAAACACCCATTATCGACGGCCTATGGCTTTTACCGAGGGTTTCTGGCCTTCGGTAATGCCCTACTTTTTTGTAGTGAAAGGGCTTTTAATGTCTGTTATTTTGGCCTTTTAACATCAGCTTCAGAACCGATGTCTTTGTGGGTGTCATTAATCAAACATCGGACTCGAAAGGTCGAATGTCTTTATAGACGTCTGTTACTGCGTTAACCGACGTCTAAAGGTTGTATACACGTTGGACATGTTGCAGTAACCGACGTCTAATAGCTCCATAGACATCGAACATTGCATTAACTGACGTCTACTACAACTCGTGTCTTTGGGTAACGTAGTAGCACCTTCTTCCTTTGCTAGTTTCATCATAGAAAAAGGTTGCGTCTTTTGCACCTCTTATGGCATTTCAATCCAAAACCGAATCTGGGACCTTGCCTAGTTCCATTGAAACCGCCAATGAAAACGAACGGTGACAATAGAACTAGGTAAGGAACGAAGTTCGGATTTGGGTTGAAATGCTATAAGACATGCAAAAGATGCAAGCTTTTCTTACAACGAAACTAGCAAAGGGAGAATGTGGTACTACGCTACCCAAAGACACGAGAAAAACTGCACTGAAATACAACAAAAATTCATTTTAATCGGTTGAAATGAAAGATAATCAACCAAAGACTGATATAATCGGAATATAAGTACGTTTCAATGGTTCAAAAGAGAAAAAAACACACCTGGAAAAGCAATGCCACGGAGAGAAAAGGTGAGAAGGAAGACGATGATGGAGTACTCGTAAGTGCGGGATTGATGTCCAATTTAACAGCAAATTAGACGTCGGTTCCCTAGGGTAACCGACGTCTAATCTCGCATAGACGTTGGGGCCCTCACTAATATGACGTCCAAAACAACTTTTCACATACCCTATCAGGCCATTTAGACGTCGGATGCGCAGGCACCGATGTCTGTTTGGCGGAAAAAAATAACTTTTCATCTACCTGTCAGATATATACCTGTCAGTTAGGCGGGGCACTGACGTCTATAATCGAATATAGACGTCGATGTGGCAGGATCAGACGTCTCTAAGGCGAAAAAATGACTTTTCACCTACCTGTCAAGCATAGAGACGTCGGTGAGACTGTGAGAGAAATTGTCAGAGAAAGATTGACGAAAGAGATGGTGAAATTGTCAGAGAAAGGATAAAATTGTTAGTTGGAGCTGTGTGTTGTTATTGTGGTGAATATTGTGAGAATGTGGGTCTGTTTAGGTTGTAGCTCAATATTTACATTCAGGTGTAGGTATTCATGTAATGTGAAAGTCAAGCTCAATCTTTACGTTCAAGTATTTATATGTAATGTTAAATTTAGTTTCCCTTGAATGTTGTCCCCTTTTCAATTTAAAATTATGTACTTTGGTCCCAAATGGATATCAACGAAAAACACATGAAAGATATCTGGCTTAGTTTCCACTATTAGTTTTCACCTCCAGTCCACCATTTATGTCCACCTCCACTCCACCATTCACCTCCTCTCCACCATTAGTTTCCACCTCCAGTCCACCATCTCTGTCCACCTCCACTCCACCATATCCACTTTCTCTCCACCATTACTTTCTACCTCCACTCCACCCTCTATTTCCACCTTAAACCTTAACCCTTAACCCCTAAGTCCAACAACAAGAACATCAAGTAAGTAGGTTAAGGTTAGCAACACTTACCTCACGTACATACGTTCTTCAAATTTCACCTTCAAGGAATCACTACGCCATAGTGATTACAAGACCAATTTCATCAGATTGTTAAACCCAGAATTCGTGATAGGATTCTTAGATAAGGGTAATTTGATTTAACCCATTTTGTTAAACCTAGTTGACGTCATTATATATATATTTTTTTAATTTACACATTCAAATATATCATTCAGTTTTAACCATGAAGGCAACTGCACCGTCCAAAAACACTATTTTGAATATTTGTTAACGAAATATGGAGTCTAACTGAATTTTAAAACGTACCACGACTTCGAACAAAAGCCTCATAACTAGGAATTAAATGATGATGTATTAAACAAAATAAAAAAATGTAGAACTTGGATGAAAAGTATTAGGCTTAATACCCTATTTTGTCCCCAGTTTCGTTCGAAAATGTCAAATTAGTTCATCCTTTAAAAAATGCGTCAATTACGTCCTCACTTAATAAAATTTACATCAATGTTAATTATTTTTCTCTTTCTTTAATTAACGCCGTTTGTACGGATTTAACAGAAGGGATTTCATTGATGCAAATTTTATTAAGTGAGGACGTAATTGACGCATTTTTTAAAGGATGAACTAATTTGACATTTTCGAGCGAAACTGAGAACAAAATAGGGTATTAAGCCAAAGTATTATTTAGGGCTTAGATGGGTTCGAAATTGAATAAAGAAATAATAATAAAATTAATTGCGTTAAACAATTTTACTCTGATAACCGCTAAATCAAATCTTAATTGCTATTAAGACATATAGATGATATTAACCTAACCTGTATAAATTAATTACACATTTATTATTTTTACTATCACACCGCCTGGTGTGGAATTTTCTTCTTGTAGGGACACTCATTAAGACATTTGTACGACACTATTTAATGGTGGTATGACGTACTGCAAAAGTCTAAAATGTGACCAACACTCTTCGAAGTTATTAAACAAAAACCAAACAGTTATATATGTTGGCTTAACAATATTACAATAATTAGATAAAAATTCAAACTTGATTATATATGTGTTAACATTGTATTTAACATTTATTAATAAAAGATTAAAACTATATAATTGTTTTAAGATGCATTCTTCTTCTCTATCTTGCAGTATTGTTTTTTCTTCTAACTCTTCCTGACCTCTCAAATTCCTTTCCATGGATATCGCCTCCTCATCATACAAACTACCACGGAAGTACGATGTGCTCATCAACTTCACTGGAGAAGACATCAACAGAAAATTTGTTTCTCATCTCAATTCTGTCCTCTCTACTGTTGGTCTTACCACTTTCCTTCATCACCACAATGCAGTGAAGTCAACTCACATCCAAGAACCTATTCTCAGCCACTGTCGGGTAGCAATTATTGTTTTCACCCAAACGTATTCTCAATCTGCTTGGTGTCTTAATCAGCTTGAACAAATCATCAAATGGCACGAAACTTATTTCCGACATGTTATGCCAGTATATTATGAAATCCAGCCATCTGATGTACGTCTTCAGAAGGGTGACTTTGGAAAAGTCTTGAAGGCAACTGCACAGCAAACATTTTCAGGAGAAGAACTGGAGCATGGAATGTCCAGGTGGAGCCATGCACTCACCAAAGCTGCAAATTTCTTTGGATGGGATGAGAGCAATCACAGGTACATCACTCACTCAATCAACCATCTTTTAAGCCTCCGATTTCATTTTCTTAATACATGACTTCTTCTATAACTGCTTTTGAACTTGAAGGAGTGATGCTGAACTAGTGGACAAAATTGTTAAGAGCGTTTTTAATTTACAAGTCTTGTCTGCTACTAAATTTCCTGTTGGATTACAATCCCACGTGGAAGATTTGATTCGAACTATCAAAAATAAATCCACTGAAGTTTGTATGATAGAGATATGTGGAGAGGAAGGATCTGGTAAAACCACTCTTGCCAAAGCCATCTACAATCAAATTCAATGGACATTCAAAGACAAAAGTTTCATTGAAAATATTTCACAATTTAGAGGAATAAGAGGGCTTCTTCGTTTACAAGAACAACTTCTTTTAGATATCCTAAAACAAAAAGTGGAGATTCCTAGCGTTGATGTGGGAAGAACTATGATTCGGGAAAGACTATTAGGAAAAAGGGTTCTGATTGTACTTGACGATGTTAATTACTTTAATTTATTCGACCTATTTGATTGTCTTAAATTGTTAGTTGAAGGAAGTGTTATAATCGTTACATCAATATATGGAATAGGGCTGGGAGATCAAGCTAATTTTGACTTTCAGGTAGAGCGAATGAACGCAGAGGAGTCCCTTGAGCTTCTTAGTTGGCACGCATTTAGAGAAGCAAAACCAAAAGAAGAATACAAAGACCTTGCAAGAAGAGTAGTTAGTTATTGTAGAGGACTACCACTAGCTCTTGAAGTCGTTGGAAGTAGTTTATTTGAAAAGAAGAAAGAAGAATGGGACACTGTATTGTTAAAATTTGCGATAGTTAGCAGGCATCATGTTTCAGAGATAATAAAAATAAGCATCGAAGGATCACTCAATGAAATAGAAAAAGATATATTCCTTGATATATGTTGTTTTTTTGTTGGTAAGAGCAGAGCCTATGTTACGAAGATCCTAAATGGCTGTGGAGTAGACGCTGATATTGGAATAAGAGTTCTCATGGAGCGTAACCTCATCAAAATTAACAAGAACAACAAATTTGGAATGCATCCTTTGCTACAAGAAATCGGAATAAGAATTACTCAGGAAAATTTAGGAAAGGAACATTGGAAGAACAGGCGACTGTGGTTTGGTATGGATGCAAGATATGTAAGAACATTCTTTACATGTGGTTTGAAACTTCTTTTGAAAGTGTTTTCTTTCTCCTGTGCAGTACATTTGTTTTTATTTGCTCTTTTCAACACAGGGGACAGAAGTCATGCAGTGGTTGCCTGGGAAACAGCCTTCAGTTCTCACTGCCATCGGAAGTGTACAACCCACGGTAAATTTTCAGTACCTTCTTAAGAAACTACGATGGATCAGTTCGCATGCGTTTTCTTCAGAAGGTCTGCCTAAAAACTTTTATTGGGATGATGCAACAGCTATTGATTTAAAACGCAGTCTTCTTCGATTTGTCTGGAAAACATCCCAGGTTTTATTACCACCCACTTCTCGTTAAAATACAACTTAATTAAAATAAATTAGCAGCTTCCTATTATTTCATTTTTAATTTGTAGTCTAATATTTCTAAAATGAAAAACTATCTTGGTGCAGGTTTTGATATCGCTAAAAGTCCTTAACCTCAGTCATTCCAAGCATTTAACTACAACCCCTGACTTTACCGGATTACCAAGTCTTGAACACCTCATTTTCAAATATTGTTCAAGATTGAGCAGAGTACACCAATCTATTGGATCACTCAACAGTCTTATACTGCTAAATTTGAAAGACTGTACAAGTCTAAACAATCTTCCAACAGAGATATATGAGTTGAAATCTTTAAGAACCTTCATTCTCTCTGGTTGTTCCAAGATTGACATAATGGATAAAGATATAGCAAAGTTGAAATCCTTGATAACTCTAATTGCTGAAAATACAGCTGTGAAAGAAGTGCCTTTTTCAATTGTAAGCTCAAAAAGCATTGGATATATATCCCTACGTCAATTTGAGGGATTATCTCATAATCTTTTTCCTTCTATCATTCGGTCTTGGATGTCCCCAATAATGAATCCCATCTCTTATATTCATTCGTTTTGCATGGATATGGAGGATAATACGATTGATATTGCACCATTGCTTAGCACCCTTACAAATATTCAAAGTGTTTTGGTAGCATGTGACACCGAATTTGAATTATCTAAGCGAGTGAAAAATATTTTGGTTGAATATTTCGCGAATATTATAGAATCAGGAATTTCAAAGCAGCACTTCAGGTGTTCTTTGATTGGTGTTGGAGCATACCATCAATTCTTCAATGCAGTCAGCGATAACATATCTCAGGTTCTTCTCTAGCTTTGTCTTTGTTTCTTACTTTCACTATCATTTTAGTTATTATTCAAGAGAACATAAAATAATCCTAATGAAGTATCTGAGTCAAACTACAATAATCAATTATAAAGGTAGTATTTTTATTGTACTTTTTATTTGAAAAGATTCTTCTTGCTTTTGAGATGCGAGATCCATAGATCCTCTTTTAGAAGTTTATAATTTTTGTAATCAACTAATCAAGTGATTTTTCTTTTATTTCAATACTTTTTTACTTTATGGCTTCACTGTTGTTATATTTCCAATCGTGGTAGAAATATACTAAAAGAGACAAAAACATAAATGCTTTGTAAATCATTAACGATTTAATGATGATACATACAGAACATAAGTATTAATCAGATTTGTTTAGATTAATTACCATTGGTATGTTTTGATTATGTACTGCATTGTTGTTTGTTTGATTATAAATGCCCACTTTTGTAATTATTAATGTTAAAATAATGATTATAGAAGAGAATTTGAATAGAAAAATTAGATAAATGAAGAAGCCTTTTATGTTATGGTGCAGGTATTGTCAAGCAGTGATTCTTGTGATGTTTGTCTCCCAGCTGTGAATGATCCTTATTGTTTGGCCCATATGGGTGAGGGACACTCTGTTTCTTTCGTTGTGCCTGAAGATGGTGATATGAAAGGAATGATTTTGTGTGTTGTTTATTTATCAACTCCTAAGATCATTGAACCTGAATTTACTACTGTCGTAATTGTTAATTACACAAAGTGTACATTCCATATACACAATCATGGCACAGTAATTTCCTTTAATGACGAAGATTGGCATGGCATAATGTCAAATTTAGAATCTGGAGACAATGTGGAGATTTTTGTGAACTTCGGTAATGGATTGGTGGTAAAGAACACAACGGTGTATCTCATATGTGGTGAATCAAAGAACATGGAAAAGCGTCTGAGCCAAAGAAACATTCTCTCATTAGATTCATAAAGAAAGTTGTAATATGACTTCTGATAAGTCATTTATGTTCTTTGAGAACAGCATGATCACTTTCAACTATTTTCACACTTATACAACTTCAACTAATTTCAATACAAGTTCTTTCATTAGCTTCGTTCTTTATTATTTCTCTTTACATTTCTAGAATATAATTTAATTTTCTACTTCGTTACTCTTTTATGGATTCCTAAATTTAGAGTTCATTTTTCGATTGCATCTTTTACTTATTGATTGAGATTTGATTTTTCTATGATTCTAAACATTCGTACTTCAATATTATTTAAATATAACTGAATTTGTTTGGTAAAACATTTTCAATTACACCCTCGATTCAATTTAGATATTTACAGTTGTTTTCTTACTGTACCAGCAGGGGCCGGACGTCGTACAGAAAGACGTCCACATCATCCAATCACCGAACGGACCGGCCACCCATCTCAACATAATAGACCTAGGAAACCTTTCTACTGATTGAGGGGAAGGATTGAGCATGGCAGGACGGACGTCCATGTCCCCTAAATCATGATCCGCCTGAAGTCGGCCGCCCAGGGCATAAGTCCCGCGAGAACGGCCAGCCACGTCACTAATCAACTTGGCTTAAGGTAAGTAGGGATTAAAAGTTATTAGGCTGAATTGGGCCGTGATTAACTTTTCACTAATCCCAAGCCCATAGCGAAAACTATAAATACAAATCCAGGTTGAGTGGTAAGGTTGGTTGCATTCATTGCACATTTATTGTTGTTCGTTAGAGAAAGTCATTGCTCTCAACTGACTTTGGCATTGGAGAATCTTTTGTAGGTCTCCCGCCCCCTGGATCAAAAGGGAAATCANAGTAGTTAGTTATTGTGGAGGACTACCACTAGCTCTGGAAGTCGTTGGAAGTAGTTTATTTGAAAAGACGAAAAAAGAATGGGACACTATATTGTCAAAATTTGCGATAGTTGGGAGGCATCGTGTTTCAGAGATAATAAAAATAAGCATTGAAGGTTCACTGAATGAAATGGAGAAAGATATATTCCTTGATATATGTTGTTTCTTTGTTGGTAAGAGCAGAGCCTACGTTAGGAAGATCCTAAACGGTTGTGGAGTAGACGCTGATATTGGAATAAGAGTTCTTATCGAGCGTAACCTCATCACAATTAACAAGAACAACAAATTTGGAATGCATCCTTTGCTACAAAAAATCGGAATACAAATTATTCAAGAAAATTTTGTAAAGGATCTTGGGAAGAACAGGCGACTGTGGTTTGATAAGGATACAAAATATGTAAGAAAAGTTCTTTACATGTGGTTTGAAACTTCTTTTGAAAGCGCTTTCTTTCTCCTCTGTAGTACATTAGTTTTTATTTGCTCTTTCAATCACAGGGGACAGAAGACATGCAGTGGATGCCTGTGAAACTGCCTTCAGTTCTCATTGCCTTAAAAACTGTACACTCGACTGTAAATTCTCAATACCTTATTAAGAAACTAAGATGGATCAGTTTGCGTGCGTTTTCTTCAGAATGTCTACCTAACAACCTTTATGAGCCTGATGCAATAGCTATTGATTTAAAACGCAGTCTTCTTCGATTTCTCTGGAAAACACCCCAGGTTTTATTACCACCCACTTCTCCTTAAAACCCAACTTAATTAAAATAAATTACTAGCTTCCTATTATATCATTTTTTATTTCTACTCTAATATTTCTAAACTGAAAAACTATCATGGTGTAGGTTTTGAGATCGGTGAAAGTCCTTAACCTCAGTCACTCCAAGCATTTAACTGCAACCCCTGACTTTACCGGATTACCAAGTCTTGAACACCTCATTTTCAAATATTGTTCAAGATTGAGCAAAGTACACCGATCTATTGGATCACTCAACCGTCTTATACTGTTAAATTTGAAAGACTGTACAAGTCTAAACAATCTTCCAACAGAGATATATGACATGAAATCTTTAAGAACTCTCATTCTTTCTGGTTGTTCGAAGATTGACATAAAGGATAAAGATATAACAAAGTTGGAATCCTTGATAACTCTAATTGCTGAAAATACAGCTGTGAAAGAAGTGCCTTTTTCAATTGTAACTTCAAAAAGCATTGGATATATATCCCTACGTGGATTTGAGGGATTATCTCATAATCTTTTTCCTTCTATCATTCGGTCTTGGATGTCCCCAATAATGAATCCCATCTCTTATATTCATTCGTTTTGCATGGATATGGAGGATGATACGATTGATATTGCACCTATGCTTAGCACCCTTGCAAATATTCGAAGTGTTTTGGTAGCATGTGACACCGAATTTCAGTTATCTAATCAAGTGAAAAATATTTTGGTTGAATATTTTGCGAATATTACAGAATCAGGAATTTTAAAGCAGCACTGCAGGTGTTCTTTGATTGGTGTTGGAGCATACCATCAATTCTTCAATGCTGTCAGCGAAAACATATATGAGGTTCTTCTCTAACTTTGTCTGTTTCTTACCTTCACTGTCATTATAGCTATTAATAAAGAGAACATAAAATAATCCTAATAAAATATCTGACTGAAACTACAATAATCAATTTTATCACGTTTAATTTCTATTGCCATAGAACTTCATCTAGAGGTTTCTTATTTAGGTAATCAACTAATCGTGTGATTTTTCTTTTATTTCAATACTTTCTTACTTTATTATACTGGCTTCATGATTCTTATATTTCCAGTCGTCGAAGAAATATACTTAAACCGACAAAAACATAAATGCTTTGTAAATCACTAACGAGGTAATGATGATACAATACAGAACAAAACTCTCAATCAGATTTGTTTAGATTAATTACCATTGGTATGTTTTGATTATGTACTGCATTGTTGCTTGTTTGACTATAAATGTCCACTTTGTAATTATTAATGTTAAAATAATGATTATAGAGGACAATTTGAATAGAAAAATTAGATAAATGAACAAGCGTTTTATGTTATGGTGCAGGTATTGTCAAGCAGTGAGTGTGGTGATGTTTGTCTCCCAGCTGTGAATGATCCTTATTGTTTGGCCCATATGGGTGAGGGACACTCTGTTTCTTTCGTTGTGCCTGAAGATGGTGATATGAAAGGAATGATTTTGTGTGTTGTTTATTTATCAACTCCTAAGATCATTGAACCTGAATTTACTACTGTCGTAATTGTTAATTACACAAAGTGTACATTCCATATACACAATCATGGCACAGTAATTTCCTTTAATGACGAAGATTGGCATGGCATAATGTCAAATTTAGAATCTGGAGACAATGTGGAGATTTTTGTGAACTTCGGTAATGGATTGGTGGTAAAGAACACAACGGTGTATCTCATATGTGGTGAATCAAAGAACATGGAAAAGCGTCTGAGCCAAAGAAACATTCTCTCATTAGATTCATAAAGAAAGTTGTAATATGACTTCTGATAAGTCATTTATGTTCTTTGAGAACAGCATGATCACTTTCAACTATTTTCACACTTATACAACTTCAACTAATTTCAATACAAGTTCTTTCATTAGCTTCGTTCTTTATTATTTCTCTTTACATTTCTAGAATATAATTTAATTTTCTACTTCGTTACTCTTTTATGGATTCCTAAATTTAGAGTTCATTTTTCGATTGCATCTTTTACTTATTGATTGAGATTTGATTTTTCTATGATTCTAAACATTCGTACTTCAATATTATTTAAATATAACTGAATTTGTTTGGTAAAACATTTTCAATTACACCCTCGATTCAATTTAGATATTTACAGTTGTTTTCTTACTGTACCAGCAGGGGCCGGACGTCGTACAGAAAGACGTCCACATCATCCAATCACCGAACGGACCGGCCACCCATCTCAACATAATAGACCTAGGAAACCTTTCTACTGATTGAGGGGAAGGATTGAGCATGGCAGGACGGACGTCCATGTCCCCTAAATCATGATCCGCCTGAAGTCGGCCGCCCAGGGCATAAGTCCCGCGAGAACGGCCAGCCACGTCACTAATCAACTTGGCTTAAGGTAAGTAGGGATTAAAAGTTATTAGGCTGAATTGGGCCGTGATTAACTTTTCACTAATCCCAAGCCCATAGCGAAAACTATAAATACAAATCCAGGTTGAGTGGTAAGGTTGGTTGCATTCATTGCACATTTATTGTTGTTCGTTAGAGAAAGTCATTGCTCTCAACTGACTTTGGCATTGGAGAATCTTTTGTAGGTCTCCCGCCCCCTGGATCAAAAGGGAAATCAAGGATCAAGGACAAAGGACCGGTGACAGGTGCACGAGCATAGGAGGACTTGGAGATTTAAGATAACACAGCCCTACACATCTGAAACATTTGGCGCCCACCGTGGGGCCGTGTGATTTTAAAAACCCAATGGTGACCACGAGAAATATGAGCATGGACGACCCGATTGAGATGATCAGAGTTCTACAGCAAAAGATGGACGAAATGCAACAGCGTCACGAGGACGAGTTGGCAGCTGTAAAGGCCGATTGTGAGGCCCAGATAGCTCGGGAGATTGGAAGGAAGGACGGAGAAGAGGAGCGAGCGAAAGATAAAGGAAAAGCCGTGGCGGAAGAGCGTACGCCCCAAGGTACCGAGTGTGATAAGACCTAGAGGCCTACCGAGTCCGAAGCTGAAGGGAGCAAAGTTAAGTCGGTACACGCGAAGAGCGCGGCCGAAGACAGACAGATGGTGGTGAAGCCAGAGCTCTTGTCCACATTATTACTTCCCTTCACCCAAAATATAATGGATGTTCAAATTTCGAAACAATTTGTAGCACCACAATTCAAAATGTATAACGGGACGACAAATCTCGAGGCACACATCAAAACGTTCTCGAACGTTATGGCATTTAGAACGGGCAACGACGTCATTTGGTGCCGAGCGTTCTCGCTCTCTTTGGAGGACGAGGCACTGGAATGGTTCAACACCCTTCCTCCCAATTCCATAGAAAACTTCGTCGGACTGAAGCAGCTGTTCATCCGGTAATTCGCGGCTAACAGTACTCAGGACCTGACCGTGTTTGAATTGGTTACCCTCAAGTAGGGAAAAGAAGAAACGCTACGAGCGTTCATGGACTGGTATCAGAAGACCGTCCGACGAGTAAAGAGTATAAGTCCAGAGCTCGCCCTTCACTACATTCTGCCGGCCCTTAAGCCGAGACTGTTTAAAGATAGTGTCTGCCAACGAGCTCCCAAGACGATGGAAGAGTTGAGAGAACATGCGACGGACGAGATAAGGGTAGAGGATACGAAGCTCTCTTATAAGAGAGAAAACCAAGAGCTGAGGGGGGAAAGGGCGGACGGTGGGAAACCCGGTGGTTCGGCTGGGAAGCCATTCGGCCCACAGCATAAGGAGCAGAGAAGGGGGCCCCGCTTCCAACAGTATACCCCCCTGAATGCCCCGAGGGAAAAGATCCTTCGAGAGGCGTTAAGCGCAGAGTTTATCCCCGAACCCGTGAAGCGACCAACCCCGAAGGATGCGGACGGGAGCAAACACTGCACCTATCACAAGAATATGGGTCACACCACCGAAGAGTGTGTGACTCTTAAGGACAAGATAGAGGAACTAATCCGAGCGGAAAGCTCAAGAAGTACATGCGATACGAGGGTTCTCAACAACCTGCAGAGCGGCCTGTTCAGCGGTCGGCTTACTGATAAAAGTTGAAAAACTGTTATTTTCATGCTTAAAATTGATACTAAAAGCAACCTTTATACTTAAAAACTAGCTTGAAATCATGCTTTTAT